>CAKNYM010049998.1:158812-178939 GCA_932195095.1 Andricus curvator | reverse complement strand
GATTCTCTTCCGCATCCTGACCCTTATTCACATCCTTACCCGCATCCGAATTCGTATCTGGAACCGTATCTGTCGTATACTCATCTGGACCCACATCCGCATTTTTTCGTCACTTTGATTAATCGTAGTCCAATATTTTAGAGCTGGACCAGACCAAACGGGACCGAAAATCACGCTATTAATTAAACCCTAATATTTCAGATCTGGGACAGGGGAAGCATTAGGGCATTCACATCCGGATTAACTTCTACATCCTGACCTTCGTCCACATCCGGATTCGCTACTGTCTGTATCATGAACTCATTTGGACCCAAATTAATTTTTTGAACTACATCTGCATCCTCTTTCGCATCCGGGTTCTCTTCCGCATCCTGACCCTTATTTGCATCTTCACCTACATCAGCGTCCAGATCCGCAACCGTTTCCGGCGTACACTCATCTTGACCCACATCCGAATTTTGAAATTGGTTTATCCGTTATACACCACATATTTTAAAAATGGACCAGGTAGATCACGTCATTAGTTATACACTAATCTTTTAGAGCTGGGCCAGGCGAAAAACAGTCTGGGAAATGCTTAATTAGTATTTATCTAACCTGCGTCTTCTTCTGCAACCGGATTCTCTTCCGCATCCTGACACTCATCCGCATGCGGATCCGCAACATATACCCTAATATTTTTAAGCTGGAATAGGCGAAAGTGGTTGGAATTGCTTTATTAGAAAAACGCATCCTATTCCACATCCGAATTATCTTCCGGATCCATATCCGCATTCCGCGGCCGCATCTGTTGTTTACTCATCTGGACTCACATCCCCATTTTGAAATTGGTTTATTCGTTATACCTCCGATATTTTAGAGACGGACCAGGCAAAAACGGTCCCGAAAACGCTTTATTTGTTTTACCCTAAACCGCATTCTCTTCTGCAACCGGATTCTCTTCCGCATCTTGACACTCTAGAAATTATTTTTCTTCTATTTGAAATTTTTCTTTAGATGCAGCTAGTTCCGACTATTATTTCTAAAAAATTTACAACTTCCTAAAATGAAATAGTTTAGCAAACGTGCAATTTCCCACAAAAAAAAATTAATTTTCAACACAAAAAAAAAACATAAATTTTCCCAAAAAAACATACATTTTCAACAAATAGATGGTTTCTAAACTAAAAATGTTCGAACAGTTGAGCTTTCAACCAAAAAGGGTAAAATTTCAACCAAAAATGAAATAGTTAAATATTTGGTTTACAAAATTATTTTTTCAAGTAGAATAACGAGAATAGTTGAATTGTCAGTTAAAAAAAAAATTTAGGCAAAGGACTTCACCTTCAACCAAGTAGTTAAATTTTCTACCAATAAGATTATTTTTTTCGGAAAAAGACCAATTTTAATCAAAATACATGAATTCTCATCCAAATAGTTGAATTTTTAACTTAAGAAGATAATTTTTCAACGAAACATGAAATAAGGGAAGAGTTAAAATTTCAGTTGAAAAAATTAAATTTCAACAAAAAAAAAGGAATTTTTAACAAAATAGATAAATTTTCAAACAAAAAAGGGTTCTGCAACTAAAATGATAAATCTTTAACTAAAAAATGAATTTTCGACAAAGGAGTTCAACTTTCAACCCAGTAGTTTAAATTTCAACTAAAAAATATGAATTCTGACCGAAAAATGTTATAGTTGATATTTCAACTAAAAAAGATTTTAATTTTAAATCAAAATCATTTCAAATTGAATAAAAATAGAATAAATTTTACAAAAATTTTGATTTTCAACCAAATAGTTGAACTTTCTACCAAAATTGTTGAAAATTTAACATGAAAAGACGAATTTTCAACGAAACAGTTCAATGTTCGACCAAAAAGATTGGCTTTCTAACAATATTTTTTAGTTTTCAACAAAAAAATTTGTTTGTTAACTAAATCATAGATTTTTTACCCGAAAAAAGTGAATTTAAAGCCAAAAATATAATAGTAGACATTTCAAAAAAAAATTATCTTTCAATCATAATAGCGGATTTTTAATCAAATTGCAAAGCGATGAAGTTTTTACGAAAGGAGATAAACTTTCAAAAATAAACGATGAATCTTCGTTAAAAATAGTCAAATCTTGATTTAAAAGAATTAATTTTCTACTAAAAAAATGATTTTTTACCAACTCAGTTACATTTTGCACCACAGGTATAAATTTTCAACTAAAATGATGAATCGTCAAGCAAATTTTCAATAAAACCAAATAGATGAATTTTCAACCAAATAGTTAAATTTTCAAACCAAAAATTTTTTTTTTCGAAGACAGATAACTTTTAAATAGAAAAGTTGAATTTTTAATCAAGAAAAATGAATTTTCAACCAAGACAAAACTCTTTTCTACCATAAAAGATGAATTTTCAATCTAAAACGCTGAATTTTGATCAACACAGTTGAAATTTCGACCAACGACCTTGTAAAATAAGTTAAATCTGTAAGAAAAAAGATTAATTTTTAATAAAATAGTTGAATATTAAATAAAAAAAGAACTCATTTTCCACACAATGGTTGTTTTTTTTTTGCTAAAAAGTCGCATGTTTTAGAAAATAGTGGACTTTTAAACCAGAAAAGATAACCAAGATAACCAAGAAGATGAATCTTCAACTAAAAACATGAAATTTCAACAAGGTAGTTGAATTATTTCCCAAAAAAGATTAATTCTTAATAAAATCGTTTTATTTATTTTTTTAAATTATTAAATTTTCAAGCTAGAATTGAAATTTTTAACCGAACGAGATGAATTCTGTAACAAAAATATAATAGTAGACTTTTTAATCAATAAAGATTAACTTTTAACGCGATTTAAAAAAAAAACTATCATCAGGAAACGCACTGAGCGTTATCGAAGTTTGTAACGTTACTTCCACTGAAATTCTCCCCCCTCCAACCCTGTTAGAAACCGTAATTTTTGACGTCACCCCCTCCAGCCCCCTTTAATTGGGAAAAGTAGTTTATGGACGGACTCTTATAACCTAACACGCATCCTCTCTCGAATCTTGATTCTCATCCGCATCCGGATCCGGAGCTGCATCCTTTGTTCCTTCCGCATCCGGATTCTCTTCCACATCCGGATTCTCTTCCGCATCCGGATTCTCTTCCGCATCTTGACTTGCATCAGTATCCGGACACGCATCCGAACCCGCAAACATATCCATCGTACACTTATCTCGAACCTCATCTGGAATCACATCGGGATACGGACACGCATTCTTTTTTTCATCCGCATTCAGATTCTCTTCCGCATCCTGACCTACATCAGCCTTCGAACACGCATCCAAATACGAAACCGTATTCTTTGTACCTACATCCCCATCTGTAAACACATACGGATACGGTGCGGCATGCTTGTCCTCTTTCGCAACTGGATTTTCTTCCGCACCTTGACTCTCCACAGCACCCGAATACGCATCTGGATCCGCAACTGTATCCATCGTATAGTATCATCTGGACCCACATCCGCATCTTGAACCACATTCGGATTTGAACCCGCATCCTTTTCGTCTTCCGTATGCGGATTTCCTTCCGCATCCTGACCCTCAGCAGTACCCGAATACGCATCCGGACCCGCAACTGTATCCATCGTATAGTATCATCATCTGGACCCACATCCGCATCTTGAACCACATTCGGATTTGAACCGGCATCCTTTTCGTCTTCCGTATCCGGATTCTCTTCCGCATACTGACTTGCATCAGCTTTTGAACACGGATCCATAGTAGACTTATCTCGAACCTAGTCTGTAATCACATCCGGATCCGGACACGCATCCTTTTCTTGTTCCGCATCCAGATTCTCTTCCGCATCTATCTCGAGCCACATACGTATTTGGAACCACAACCGAATTTGAACATACTTTTCGTCTTCCGCATCTGTTCTTTTCCGCATCCTGACTTGCATCAGCATCCGAATACGGATCCAAACCCGCAAACGTATCCATCGTAGACTTATCTCGAATCTAATCTGGAATCACATCCGGATCCGGACACACATCCTTTTCTTGTTCAGCATCCAGATTCTCTTCCGCGTCTATCTGGACCTACATCCGCATCTGGAACCACATCCGGATTTGAACCAACATCCTTTTCGTCTTCCGCATCCTCACTTGCATCAGCATCCGAATACGGATTTGAACCCGTAAACGTATCCATCGTACACTTATCTCGAACCTCATCTGGAATTACATCCGGATCCGGACACACATCCTTTACTTCTTCAGCATCCAGATTCTCTCCCGCATCTATCTCGAGCCACATACGTATTTGGAACCACAACCGGATTTGAACATCCTTTTCGTCTTCCGCATCCGTTCTTTTCCGCATCCTGACTTGCATCAGCATCCGAATAGGGATCCGAACCCGCAAACGTATCCATCGTACACTTATCTCGAACCCAATCGTCATAATCTGGAATCACATCCGGATCCGGACACGCATCCTTTTCTGCTTCCGCATCCAGATTCTCTTCCACATCTAACTGAAGCCACATACGCATCTGGAACCACAACCGGATTTGAACATCTTTTTCGTCTTCCGCATCCTGACTTGCATCAGCATCCGAATACGTATCCAAACCCGCAAACGTATCCATCGTACACTTACCTCGAACCTAATCTGGAATCACTTCCGGATCCGGACACGCATCCTTTTCTTCGTCCCCATTCAGATTCTCATCCGCATCTATCTGGACCTACATCCGGATCTGGAACCAAATCCGGATTTGAACCCCCACACCTTTCGTCTTCCGCTTCCGGATTCGGACCCGCATCCGTATCCATCGAACAACATCCGTATCCAACCCCAGATCTGCATCCGTTTCCATCTCCGTATTCGTGTCGCCAGCCTAAGCCTAAAAAGTGAGTGAATATAAAAATTCTGAATTATTCTCGACTTAATCTTCCTTGTCGGAATAATGAAAAGACTTCATATGAGACGAGAAGAGGATGGGGGCGATGAGGGCCTAGTAGGCTTCGGTACGATTGCAGATCATAGCCCACGCGTTGGCCTTGGTGAAAGAGTCAACTCGGAACGAGACGATCTCATTGCTATTTCGCGTGGGTCGATTTCAGACGATCCCACTGTGTTGAGGTCACCTCGGTAGATGGATGTCTCCTCCGGTCGCTGTCTCGCGAATGGGCTACCTTGACTCGACGCTACCGCCGGATCTGATATTCCGATCCTCTCAAGTGGATAGCTTTGTTGCAAGATGTGCATACTGCATACGAGTACATGTACCGAGGCTAAGCCAGCCGAGAAATTCCAACTCTGAGTCTATCTGTTTTCATTACGGACAGCTTAGCTGATCATTCGCGTGATAAGCTAACCTCACTTTTTCTCGGAAAGGGCTCGCGGATACGAGGGAGGCGTAATTAATGATTTTCAGATGTTTCACTTAACAATCTTAACATGCTGCAGATACGATCCTTATAAAAGTGCAGATAATGGCCAGATAGAGTGCAGATAAAGGACAGATGAAGAATATTTCTCAATTTTCATCGTCTATAGAGAAGGTTCATGTTTTTAGGTCAGAATCTGATCTGGGATTCTAATTTTCATATTTTTGTGAATTATAGTCATTTTATCAGAAGCCAGGAAATCCTATCCTATCCTATATTAAAAAGCGCATGGCGCCATTTTCGATTATTTCTCGAAATAACTCGAAACAATTTGAAACTATTGTTGTCCGGAAACTCGTATTTATGATTGGTTGGAGCTGTCGTTCCTTTTTCTCATTTAAAATAAAAAGTCTGTAAACTTCAGGCTTATGAGAAATGCAAGTTTATCTAAATAATATATTCAATAATAATAATTAATCAATGGAACAGAGGTGCCCAGGGCTTTGATATAAAAAATGTAATGGGTAGATTTTTGAAGATTTCTAAAAAAATAAGCTCAGTTTAAGAGACATTTATAAGTTTTAAGAAGATTCAAAGTTAATTTAAAAATTGAAAACATTTCCAAAAAGTTTTTAAAAATGTACACATTTTTTAATTTTTGGAAATGAAAATTTTGAAGATTCTTAAGGATTTTGAAAGGTTTCATGATAAGAAAGAAAAAATTCTCAAAATTCATGGGAAAATTTAAACTGATTTTTTTTTTTGAAAAACTCATTTTAAGAGAATATGGGAGATTTGAAGGCAATTTTTTTAATTTTTCAGAATTTTGAGAAAAAATTTGGAAAAATACGACCAATTTTAAAAGATATTTAAAAGGTTTCAAAGTTTTGGAAATGGTCAAAAAATAATGTGGAATTTAAAAATATTTTCATACATTCCAAACAAAATGTAAATTTTTGAAGATTTCAAAAAAACTTTCGAAGCTTTTTAAGATGTATGAAAAGCTTCAAACAAAATTTTTTTTTGAGATTCTTTGGAAAATGTTTAATAACTTTTTATTTTGAAAAATTAATTTTTAAAGACAATTTGAGGGCAATTTTTTTAATTTCGAAAGATTTTTCAAACTTTTAGGAATAGTTCGAGTCAGTTTAAAAGATATTTAGGTATCTTCTAAACTTTTAAAAGTCCTAAATATCTTTTAAATTGACTCGACTTTTTCCTAAAATTTTGCAACATCTTGAAAAATATGATACTTTTTTGACACATCTGAAATATTTAAAAATTGTTTGGAATTTTCTCAAGTATATTAGGAAAATTATATATTTATATAACCTTACAAAAAATAAAAAAATTTACTTAGAAAAGAAATAATTATTCTAAATTTTTATTTTGTATTCAAAATTATTTATCCCCTAAAATTATAATTTGGGTGGAAAACCCGTGTTCGTGATTGGATGAAGATTTCATTTTTTTGCCGCTTGAAAAAAGTCTGCAAACTGCAGGTTTATGAGAAATGTAAGGTTATCTCAATAATATATATATATATTCAATAATAATAATCAATGTAAGAAAGGTATCCAGCATTTTGATATACAAAATGTAATTTGTAAATTTTTGAAGATTTCCAAAATGAAAAAGCTTTTTAAGATTTTTAAAAGCTTTCAAGATACTAAAAAAATTTCTTAAGATTCGTGGGAAAATGTAAACTGATTTTTTAGTTTGAAAATAACTTTTAAGAGAAAAATGACAAAGATTTCAAAAGATTTTTAATAATTTTTTAAAATTTTGAAAAAGAATGAGATCGATTTCAAGCAAAATCTTTCAATTAGCAAGATTACAAAGATTTATAAAAAATACGACTAAGTTTAAGTTTAGGACATTTCGAAATGTTAAAAAGATTCAAATTAATTAAAAAGTTGAAAATATTTCAAAAATTTAAAAAAATGTATATTTTTAAATATTTGGAAAATTTGTATGAAGATTTTTAAGGATTTTAAAAGGATTCACGATAATAAAGAAATTTCTTAGAATTCATGGGAAAATTTGAACTGATTTTTTATTTTGAAAAAATAGCTTTAAGAGAATATTTAAAAACATTTTAAAAGATAACAAAAGGTTTCTAAAATCGTCATAACAGATTCTGGAAGATTTTAAGGCAATTTTTTTAATTTTCCAAAATTTTGAGAAAATTTTTAGAAGAATTCGAATAATTTTAAAAAACATTTAGAAGGTTTAAAAGTTTTGGAAATAGTTAAAAAAATAATTTGAAATTTGAAAATATTTCAAAAAATTTTAAACAAAATGTAACTTTTTGATGAATTTGAAAAAAATTTCGAAGATTTTTGAGAACTTTAAAAGGCTTCAAGAAAAAAAAATTCTTAAAATTCCTGGGAAAATTTAAAATGATTTTTTATTATGAAAATAAATTTTAAGAGAAAATTTACAAATATTTCAAGAGATTTTAAATTATTTTATAAAGTTTCGAAAAAGAATGGTAAAGATTTTCAAGCAAAATCTTTTTATTAGCAAGATTGCAAAATTTTATACGAAATTTGAAAAAAAAATTGTAAAGGTTTCACGATAATAAAAAATATTTCTCATAATTCATGAGATGATTTAAACTGATTTTTTATTTTGAAAAATTAATTTTAAAGTAATATTTCAAAAAAAAATTTACATTTCAAAAGATTTCAAAAATTGTTAAAACAGAATCTGGAAGATTTAAAGGCAAGTTTTTTAATTTTTCAGAATTTTAAGAAAATTTTTGGAAGAATGCGAAATAAAAAAACTTTTTTAAAATTCCTGGGAAAATTTAAACTGATTTTTCATTTTGAAAATAAATTTTAAGAGAAAATTGACAGAGATTTTAAATTATTTTATAAAGTTTCGAAAAAAAATGGTAAAGATTTTAAAGCGAAATCTTTCCATTAGCAAGATTGTAAAATTTGATACAAAATTGGAAAAAAAATGTAAAAAAGATTCACGATCATAAAAAATATTTCTCATAATTCATGAGATAATTTAAACTGACTTTTTATTTTGAAAAATCAATTTTAAGATAAAATTTTTTTTTAAATTTAATATTTCCAAAGATTTCTAAAATTGTTAAAACAGAATCTGGAAGATTTCAAGGCAATTTTTGTAATCTTTCAGAATTTTAAGAAATTTTTTGAAAAAATTCGAATAATTTTAAAAGATAATATTGGAAAGATTTTCAGGCAAAATCTTTTCATCAGCAAGATTGTAAAATTTTATGAAAAATTTGAAGAAAAAAAATTTCAAAAGGTTTCACGATAATAAAAAATATTTCTCATAATTCGTGGGATAATTTAAACTGATTTTCTATTTAAAAAAAGTAATTTTAAGATGATATTTTTAAAAAATTTTAACATTTCAAAAGATTTCTAAGATTGTCAAAATAGAATCTGGAAGATTTGAAGGCAGGTTTTTTAATTTTTCAGAATTTCAAGAAAAATTTTGGAAGAATTCAAAGGATTTTAAGAGATATTTAGAAGGTTTAAAGGTTTTGAAAATGGTAAAAAATGATTTTAAGATGGAAAAGATTTCCAAAAATTTTTAACAAAATGTAAATTTTTGAAGATTTCGAAAAAAATTGTAAAGCATCTTAAGAAGTTTAAAAGGCTTCAAGAAAATAAAAAAGCTTCCTTAAAATTCGTAGAAAAATTTGAACTGAATTTTTATTTTGAAAATAAATTTCAAGAGAAAATTGACAAAGATTTCAAAATTGTTTAAATTATTTTCGAAAATTTCAAAAAATCTTTTCATTAGCAAGATTGAAAAATTTCAAAGGGTTTCACGATAATACAAAATATTTCTCATAATTCATGGGATAATTTAAACTGATTTTTTATTTTGGAAAATTAATTTTAAGATAATATTTAAAAAAAAAAGAAAAAAGAAGATTAATTTCAACCGAAAAAGATGATTTTTCAAACAAAATTGAAAAGTTAAATTTTTTGTTTAAAAAATTAATGTTCAACCAAAGAGATAATTTTTTAACTAAAATGGTGGAATATTTAACTTGGATGGTTACACTTTAATTTGAAAAAATTAATAAATTTCAACCAAGTAAAATTTTTTTTATTTAAATAGATCACAAAGTGATGAATTTTTAACTAAAATAATGAATCTTTAAACGGGATAGTTACATTTTGATTTTTTTTCAAATAAATAATTTCCAACCAAACATAATTTTTTTTAATAATTACATTTTCAAACAAAGTAATGAATTTTCCATGAAAATAATTAATCTTCAAATGGAATAGTTGAATTTGAAACCAAAAAGATGAATTTTCGACTCAAATGATGAATTTTCAAGTAGAATAATTAAATTTTTAAAGAAAATGATCAATTTTTAACCGAAAAGATTAATTTCTACCAAAAAAAAACGAACTTTATACTATATTTTTTCAACCAAGAATTAAATTTTTAAATTTTTAGTCAAAAAAATTAATGTATGTCCAAAGCGATGAATTTTTATCTAAATTGGTGGAATATTTAACTGGAATAGTTACATTTCATTGAAAAAAAAATTTACAACCAAAAAAACCAAATTTTTTAAAAAGTAGTTACATTTTAAAACAAAGTGATGAATTTTCAACTAAAATAATGAATCTTCAACTGGAATCGAATAGTTGAATTTTAAACCAAAAATATGAATTTTCAACTAAAATGATGCAAATTTAACAAGAATAATCAAATTTTCCACCGAAATGATTAATTTTCAACCAAAAAGAATTATTTATACCAAAAAAGACGAATTTTCAAGCAAAAAAAAAATATTTTTTTCGACCAAAAATTGAAAAGTTTAAATTTTATTTGAAAAAATTAATCTTCAACCAAAGAGATGCATTTTCAATCAAAATGGTTTAATATTTAACTGGGATGGTTACACTTCCAGTTTAAAAAAATTATTTAAAAACAAAATAAAAATTTTCAACAAAATATTTCAAGTCTCAACTGGAATAGTCAAATTTTCAGTGTAGAAAATTAATTTTCAGCGAAAGAAGAAAAGAATTTTCAACAAAATAGCTCATTTTTCATCCAAAGAGATTGGTTTTTAATTAAAATTATGAATCTTAAAAAAAATTAATTGTTAACGAAAGTGTTTAACTTTCAACCAAGTAATTAAATTTTCATTAAAAAAAAAATCTAAACGAAAAATATAGTATTTGATATTTCAATCTAAAGAAAATTTCATTTTTGGACAAAAATAGCTGAATGCAACCAAAAAGACGACTTTTTGAAATTAGTTTAAATTTTCAACTAAGAAAGATTTTTCAGTCAAGGGAGAGAAAAAAATGCAAAAAAACTGTTAAATTTTCAAGCAAAAAAAATAATTTCCTACCAAAAAGAACCAATTTTGAATAATGTACATCAATTTTCAATCAGATACGTGAATTTTCAACCAAAAACGAACAATTTACAACCAAAAAAATAAGTTAGATTTTCAATTAAAAAAAATTAATTTCAGACAAAAAAAAGGAATTTTCAGCAACATAATTAATTACACTAATATGAAGCTATTTTTGCAAATAAAAAATTATTGTTATTCAATTTTATATTGCAATTTAAAAAGAAATGAGAACACTCTTAAAAAAATTCCCTGACTTTAAAAAAATTCGATGACATTTCCATCAATTATTTAAAAAATAATTTTTTCTAATGTTTATTTATTATTTGTTCATAACTGACCGCAACTTTCTAGCACTCTTCTAAGAGCAAATAGTTATAAATAATAATAATAAATTGATTAAACAACTATTTTTTTTAACTTGCAGTAATTATTAATATACTAAGTGAAAAGTGGACAAAAAGTTAAAAATTTCAGAAAAAATGCAACTATCTAGCATCAGTATAGGAGAAGATAGTTATAAAAAATAATAATTCATTTAAAATTTTTGCTGAATTGAATTAAATATTAACTCACTCCATGTGAAAAGTGGACAAAAAATGAAAATTTTTTGGAAAAACTCAAATTTTCTAGCATTATTCTAAGAGAATATTATTAACAATAATGATAAATTTTTTGAACAAATATTTTTGTTAACATTAATTAATTAATACTTTACTCTAATCGAAAATTGGACAAAAAGTGGAAATAATTTCTAAAGATTTTAGAGAAAATTTAAATGGATTGTTTATTTTGATAAATCAATTTTAATAAAATATTTAAAAAGATTTCAAAACGTTTCAAATGGTTTCCTAATAATTCGGTAAAGAGTGTCAAAGATAAAAACGCAATTTTTTTAATTTTTCAGAATTTTTTCAAAATCTAAGGGAAAATTTGAATTACTTTGATAGATATTTAGAAGACTTAAAATTATTTTTCGATTGATTCAAAACTTAAAAAGATTTCGAAAAACTTAAAACAAAATGTAAATGTTTGAAGATTCCGAACTAAAATTTTGAAATTTTTTAAAGATTTTGAAAGGTTTCAAGTTAATACAAAAATTTTCACAAGATTCAGTAATTCAGTAATTTTTTATTTTGAAAAATTATTTTGAGAGAATATTTAAAAAGTTTTTAAAACATTTCAAATGATTTCTTAAACAATTTTTAATAATTGTGCAAGATCACAAAAATTTAGACAAAATTCGACTAAGTCTAAGAAATATTCATAAGCTTAAAAAGATACAAAAATATTTCTAAAATCAAAAATATTTCAACAAATTAAAAACAAAATTTAGATTTTTGAAGATTAAGAAAAAAACTTAGAAAGTTTTTTAAAATTTAGAAAGTTTTTAAGAAAATAAAAATATGTTTTTAAGATTTATGGAAAAATGTTTATGATTTTTTATATGAAAAAAGTTACTTTAAGAAAATATTATGAAAGATTCTGAAAAATTCCAAAAAGTTTTCAAAATTGTAAAACAGAATCTGGAAAATTTTAACGCAAGTTTTTAAATTTTGAAAAAATGTATGTTTTTCGTTCGAAACGACTTTTATGCAATGAGAATGATTTTTGTACACAACAAATTTAAAAAATACGAATTTTGAAAATCTTTTAGTAGTGCTGAGTTGTTTATTGGAAATTATTTTTTTTTATCTAAATAAAAATTTAACTATTCCATTTTTCGTCGAAATTGTTTTTTTACAGACAATTAATCTTTTTGGTGGAAAATTAATTTTTATTTTTTTTTTTAAATTCAGCTATTTCGTTACAAATTTATTTTGTTTGTTTAAAAACTTATTTCTCTAACTGAAAATTAAACTATTCTATTTTTGTTTGAAAATTTTGTTTAGATGAAAATTCAACTATTTTGTTGAAAATTGTTCTTTTTTGATCAAAAATTAACCTATTTGGTTGAAAATTTAATTAAAAATGAAAATATTTGGTTGAAAATTCATCAGTTTGATTGAAAATTAGTTTTATTATTGAAAATTAATTGTTCATATTTTTGGTTGAAAATTCAACTATAAGTTTGAAAATTCTTTTAAAAATTTAAATACTTGGTTAAAAGTTCATGTATTTTTTTGAAAATGTTTCTTTCTTGGTAGAAAATTAATCTTTTTGATTGAAATTTCATTTCTTTGGTAGAACATTTTTTTTTCTCATCAAAAATTAATTTTTTCAACTAAGAATTGTACTATTCTACTTTTCGTCAATTTTTTTTATGGACATTCAATCTTTTTGGTGAAAAATTTGACTATTGTGTTAAAAATTTCTTCTATTTGGTTAAAAACTTATTTCTGTAATTTAAAATTAAACTATTCTATTTTTTGTTCAAAATTCATTTTTTTTTTTTGAAAATTTGACTATTCAGCTGAACTTTTTTTTGCTTAGGAATGCATCATTTTAATTAAAAGTTTATTTCTTTCTTTAAAAATTTAACAAAGGTTAAAAATTCGTTTCTTTTTGATGCAATTGATTTTTTTTAATAAAAACGTTCACTTATTTTGTTAAAAACTCGTCTTTTTTAGTCGAAAATTCAATTATTTTGTTAGCAAATGCACATTCTTGGGTTGTGAATTCCAATTTATTTTTCAAAAATTCGTTTTTATGACTTAAAAACTCAAAATTTTGGATGAGATTTTTTTTTCTTTGTTGATTGAAAAGTCTTTCTTCTTTGAAAATTCAACTTTTTTGTTCAAAATTCTAATTTTTCGGTTCAATTATAACAGTTATAAGAATAGTTTTTTATTGAAAATTAAAATATTTTTTGGTGGAAATATCAACTATCACACTGTTTCGTGAGAATTCCTTTTTTTATGAAATATTCATCAGTTTGGTTAAAAATTTAGCTATTTTCTTACAAATCTTTTTTGTTTGAAAATTAATTATTTTAACTGAAAATGTGATAGTAACATTTTACATTTCTATTTTCCAAAATTTTACATTTCTATTTTGCAAAATTTTACATTTCTCCTGAACATTTTTGTTTTATTCGAATAAAAATGTAGTTTTCAGATTATATTTAATGTTTTTGTCCTCAACAGTTTTTTCTCCGATAAATATTTATTGCACATAGCGAGCCTATAAAACTATTTGCTTTTGCGAAGAAACTTTAAAAGTTGGCTACTAAATCGCAAATAAAATTTAATGATACTTCATGTATTTTCTCCGAACAGTTTTTTTTTAGATAGTAAATTATTAGCATATGCTCATTCCTCAAATATTTATTTTCTTGAATAACTCTGTTATTTTAAGAGTTCGTTGTTACTTAAAAATCTCGATTGGGAAAAAGATATTATTAAAATTGAGTTTCCAAGATGTGCGTAAAAACAAAATTTCTTCCTGAGTAAGTATATAAAAAAATTGGTATTTAAATTGATGTGAAGGGATTTTATTTAATAATTATACGAATGCCAGTTCATGTTTATTTCATGAGTATAGTCATGAGAAATAATTAAAAATGAATTAAATTATTTAACGATGTGGTTGATCGCCCAAGAGTCGACCATTTCAAGGAATGAGATATTCGAAAAAAAAATTTCCGAACCGCCTGAAATATTTTTTTAAATGAAGATCAGATCAAGAGAGTGTGCCTGAGATGAGCGATTCCCGACTCGCATCCGACTACCTGAGTAGCGTACCCCCACCACTGCGTCCAGCGCGTTACCCCTCACTTGCTTATTCTCGCCTGGGATTAGCTCTTAGGAGGCGGGTGTACCTGAGGTGGGAGATTCACGAATCGCAGCGAACTACCTGCTTACTAAAATTCGCCTTTTTTGAAAAAAAATAATTTTTGTTGAAAAATTTTATTCACATAAAATATCGCGATTCAAAAACAATTTATTTTTCCTAAAAGCCAACTTTTTAACGGAAAAAATGTGAAAATCGTACTTTTTTGCTAATTTTTTGACAGATATCAAAATTTTAGCCTACATATTACTTTTACTGAGATATTTAATATTGTTTAAACAATTTTTATTTGTTTGAACAATTTGTTATCCTGTAATATCGCAAATCAATAGTATTTTCTGAATTTCTTGGCCTAATTTATAAATGTAAAAAGTGAATTATTTTTTTCAGTTGTATATTTATTGTTTAAACAATTGGTGATTGGTTAAATGAAACTTTTAACAGAGAGAAGGCAGAGAAACTTTTTTTTTTCAATTTTCTTAAAAAGTTTCATTACTTTCTCCCAATTCTGAAAAATCTGGAAAATTATTTCTGAAAGAAAATTGTTTCCAATTATTCTTATTTTTAATGAAAACAATAATTTTAGAAACTTTAAAATTGAAAAATATTTAATTATTTTATTTTTAATAAACAAATCATATTTATTTTAAACAATGTTATTTGTTTAAATTCAGGAATTTTATAATTAGGGAATTTTCTAGTTCGGATATTTTATAATTCGGCAATTTTATTATTCGGGAATTTTCAAATTCGGTAATATTATAAACTGTCGGGAATTTTATTATTCCGGGATTTTCCAATGGAACGATTGAAAAATTCCGAAAAATAACATTCCCGATACTGTACAATTTCCGAATTGGAAAATTCCCGAACGATTAATTTCCCGAATTATAAAATTTCCAAATAATAAAATTCCCGAACAGTTGATAATATTACCGAATTGGAAATATGCCTAATAATAAACTTCCCGACAATTTGTAATATTACCGAAATTGAAAATTGCCGAATAATAAAATTCCTGGCAAAAAATTGCCGAATTGTAGAATTCCTGAATTTACAAAATTAAAGAAATGGTTTTTAATTTATATTATTTATTGATTACAAACACAATAATCAAACATTTTTATCAAAACAAAATTTTTAATGTTCAAAGTTTTTCAAATTATTGTTTAAATAAAAAATAACAATAATTAAAGAAAATTGTTATACAGAAATAAATTTGTTCAATTTTTGTTATTTAAAATTTAAAAAATAATTTTAGAATCTTTAAACATAAAAAATAATCTTTTTTATAAAAATATTTGATTATTGTATTTTGAATAAACGAATAATATTTATGAAAGAAATTTTTTAAATGTTTCAAACTCGGGAATTTTCTAGTTCGGATATTTTATAATTCGGCAATTTTCTGCCGGGAATTTTATTATCCGGAAATTTGCAATTTCGATAATATTATAAGCTGTCGAGAATTTTATTATTCGGAAATTTTTCAATTCGATAATATTAAAAACTGTCCGGGAATTTTCCAATTCCGAATTTGATTTTTCGGGAATTTTATTATTCGGAAATTTTTTTTTTCGTAAATTTGATTATTCTGAAATGTCATCATCAGGGAATTTTCCAATTCGGGAATTTTACAGTGTCTGGAATTTTATTTCACGGGAATTTTCAAATTCTGTAGTATTAGAAACCTTTGGGAATTTTCCAATTAGGGAATTTTATTATTCGAAAATTTTATCATTCTGGAATTTTCAAATTCGGTAATATTATAAACTGTCCGGGAATTTTATTATTCTGAAATTTTATAATTTGGGAATTTTATTATTCGGGAATTTCCCAATTCGGTAATATTATAAACTGTTCGGGAATGTTATTATTCGACAAATTTTATTTTCCGGGATTATTCACCATTCAGCCGTCCCATAAAAATCTTGAGTTGAAAAATTCGCGAATACTAAAATTTGATTGCCAACAGTTTATTATATAGTTTATATTACCGAATTTGAAAGTACTATATTTTATAAAATACTACATTCATAAATATATAAAATAATAATATTTTAAATTTGAACAATAATTTTAGAATCTTTAAACATTGAAAATACTTTTTTATAAAAATATTTGATTATTATATTTTGAATAAATAAATATTATTAATAAAATAAATTTTGCAATTGTTTAAATTCGAGAATTTTCTAGTTTGGATATTTTAAAAATCGGAAATTTTCTGTGGGGAATTTTTCAATTCAGTAATATTACAAGCTGTCGTGAATTTTATAATTCCGGGATTTTTCAATTCGGTAATATTAAAAACTGTCCGGGAATTTCATCATTTGGAAATTTTCCAATTCCGGAATTTTATTATTCGGGAATTTCATTATTTGGAAATTTTATCATTCAGAAATTTTGTTATTAGGGAATTTTCCAACTTGGGAATTTTATTTTTCGGGAATTTTCAAATTCGGTAATATTAGAAACTCTCGGGAATTTCATTATTCGGGAATTTTCAAATTCGGTAATATTAGAAATTGTCGGAAATTTTATTATTAAGGAAATTTATTATTCCAGAATTTTATTATTCCGAAATTGTATCATTCGGAAATTTTATTATTAGGGAATTTTACGGTGAAGGGAATTTTATTTTTCGGAAATTTTCAAATTCAGTAATATTAGAAAGTGTCGGGCATTTTCCAATTTGAGAATTTTATTATTGAGGAATTTTATTATTTGGGAATTTTCCAATTTGGGAATTTTATTATTCGGAAACTTTATTATTCGAGAGTTTCATTATTCAGGAATTTCACAGTGTCGGGAATTTTATTTTTCGGGATTATTCAGTCGTTCTTTTTTCAGACGGTCGTCTTTTTCACCACAAGTGTATTTGGATATCATTTTTCACTTTGAAAAAGCTTTTATTCAATAATAAAATCATTACACATTTATTTATGGATTTTATAATTTAAACGAATAGTTTTTAGAAAATAAAGAATGATGTCCAAATACACTTATGATGAAAAATAATATTTTTTCTAAGTTTAAAAAAAAAATTTAACGAAAATTTTGCAGCGCAGGAAACTAGGCGGGAGAATTGGGACTCGATTGCCGGCGCGCGAATGGGTGAAGAAGAGAGTGGGGAAAGTCGGTCGAACTGTAAGGAGTGGGGGTCAGAATTTTCCTCTGAGACATCTCCACCGTTTCGCCGTCTCGAGCTCGGGATTTCTCCAATCGCTTGACCTGTAAAATTCTTATATTAAATTTTTTCCATAATTGTTTATAGAAAAATGGAAACCGAGAAATTGGAACTATTTTATTTGTGATGACGATGTTTATAAACTTTTCTACTCAATAATTGTTATCCTGATGAGGAAAACTATAAGTTTTCGAAACGTCGAATTGGAATAAAGGATCCAACAAATGATTTTTTTTTGCTACAGTATGTCATTTTTACCATCTTTAATATTATATTTTTATAAATTATGTCACTTAGACAAACAACATCGCTTTCCAACATCTCTTCAAATCGAACTATTTCATTATAATTATTTTCTCCTAAATTACTTGGCCAACTTTGATTTCGCAAATTCATATGGTTGTACTTGCAAATTTTTTCAATAGCAGATATTTTTAGTGGGGTTTTTTGTTGTGAAATATTGATTTCCATACGCAATTAAAACGAAATTTTCAATGCGCAGTTTAAATGTCTTAAAAATTTAATAAATTTAAATACAAACGCGTTGTAATTAGAATGATTAGACAATCATATGACACCTGGAATGACAAAAAAGTTGAAGAAGCAAATAAAAAATGTAATAACCAAGTATAATGAAAAAAATCTAAAATTTTCCTTAATTTTTTTTTGTTTTAATTCATTTTACACGCCATTAAAGTTTAAAATCTTCAAATTGTAGAGTAATAAATTCGATCGGAAGTTTCATTACAATGTCCAGTTTGAATACCTCAAGTACACCCGCCTCCTAAGATCTAATCCCAGGCGAAATCAAGCAAGTGAGGGGTAAGGTGCTGGACGCAATAGTGGGGGTATACTACTCAGGTAGTTCGATGCGAGTCGGAAGTCACTCACCCCAGGTACACCCGCCTCCTAAGATCTAATTCCAGGCGCGAACAAGCAAGTGAAGGGTAAGGAGCTAGACGCAAGGGTGGGGGTATGCTACTCAGGTAGTTCGATGTGAGTCGGGAATCGTTCACCCCAGAAACACCCGCCTCCTAAGATCCAATCCGAGGAGCGAACAAGCAAGTGAGGGGTAAGGCGCTGGACGCAATAGTGGGGGTATACTACTCAGGTAGTGCGATGCAAGATGAGAATCACCCACCTCAGGTACACCCACCTCCTAAAATCTAATCCCAGGCAAGAACAAGCAAGCTGAAAATTTCCCATAATTTTTGCATCGATAGGAACATCTTTTTGAGGGTTTTAAATTAAACAATCGGAAAAATATTAATGACTTAAATATTTTTCCCACTTTTTCGGAATAACCGCTGACAAAATTTGCTCCCTCGAGACAAAAGATTCGATTAATTTTGACTTGTTCACTGATCATCAAAACCAAAATTATTATTGTTAGTCTCAGACAATATCGTATAACTTTTATTTAAACCTGAAAATCATAAAGTTATGCAGAGTATACTAACATCTTTCAAATATTTGCGAACCTTCCCTCAAATTTATATATCCAAAATAAAAATCTGCCCGACAACTGTAATTTGGTGATTGTGAATTCTCTTTTGTTAAAGCTCTTTTGGCTAGGCGTCCTATCAAAAAATTATTCATGACAAATTTGTAGCTCTTTTTTTAATGAGGAACTTTTGTCTATTAATTTTTTCACAAGTTGCATCATTTGTTGAAAAATTAATTTTATTTTATTTTTAGTTTTATTTTTTACGATTAAAACAAAAACTACGCGTTCCGTCAAAAAATCATCAATCAAAAAAATTATAGATCTTTTTTTAACGCATCTTTTTTTAACGCATCTTTTTTTAACGCATCTTTTTTTAACGCATCCTATAAAAAAATGATTAATAACAAATTTGTAGCACTTCTTATGGTAAATAACTATTGCTGATTTTCTTAGCTTGTGTCGTTTGCCCAAAAATGTAATGTTTTTATTTTTAATATATTTGTTAACCAATAAAACAAAAACTACGCATCCTATCAAAAAGTAAATCATGACAAATTTATAGATCTTTTCCAGGTGCACAATTTTCGTCCCTTCACCTTTTTTTGCATCTTGCATAGTTTGTCCGCAAAATGATATTTTGGATTTTTCATTAGTTTTTATATCAAAATTTGAATTTTCGATTTTTCGGAAAAATTCGGGTGCAGTTCCGAATAGGTGGACCGTCCGATTTTTTTGAAACCATGTTCACTCACGTATTTTGTCAAGGACGTCTTCATGGTAAAAACCATAAAAATTATGATTTTTTCCTTCATCTCAGTAAATACGAAGAATTTTGAAAAATGTTTCAAACAAAAGTTCTATCTAGTATAAAAATATATATTTCTTTGTGTCATACAGTTTTTGCCTAAAACCATTATTTTTCGAGAAAAAGGGGATTGCGTTGGAAAAACAATAAAAACAAGAAAACAGTTACAGATAAGCGTTGGGTCACGCTTGTCCCCATTTCCAGGTTTAAGTGTAGAG
>CAKNYM010049998.1:142571-158412 GCA_932195095.1 Andricus curvator | reverse complement strand
CCCCCCCCCCCCCCCCCCCCCCCCCCCCCCCCACGCATTTACTGACGGGTTACAAAAATGCGTTCAGTCACGCTCGCCCCCTTTTCCAGGTTTAAGTTAGGGGGGGGGGGGCTACGCATATACTGACATGCGTGACCGAATGCATATCTGTAACTTTTTTCTTGTTTTTCCAACGCAATCCTCTTTTTCTCGAAAAATAATGATTTAAGACAAAAAGTGTATGATACAGAAAATATATATTTTTATACTAGCTACAACTTTTGTTTGAAACATTTTTCAACATTTTTTGTATTTACTGAGATAAAGAAACAAATCGTAATTTTAATGGGGCTTTTTATGGTTTTTACCATGAAGACGTCCTTGTCGCCAATTTTCACTTTCGGAACTTTATCCATTTTTTCTGACTCAGAAGGCCTTAAAACGTCGACATTTGAGGGAATCCGCGAAAGTCATTTTTTACATAAAACCAATACCTTCTCATTGAGATAAGAATGTAATAAAAATTTTAATAATCAGTTCCTAGAGCAATTTTTGAACAGAGGATAAAGTATCTTGAAGCAAATTAGTACACATTCTACGATCATTTTGATAAGATAGCTTTAAACAAAATTCTTATCTGATTTTCAGAAAATAGACGATTCTTTCTTATTAATTCAATCTTCAAGCTAAACTGAGTGTCGGAAACAATAAATTACATTCCGAATATTCACGTTTATAAAAGCCAAGCAAAATGTTTGGGCTGAATTTTAAACTTCCACGAAGAGAAACTGTTTTTCAGGTCAGTTTTTTTGTACAGAGATCACTTATTATATTTTTTTTTCAGAAAAATGTATTATTGTTAATTTATTTTAATTACCGGGGAACTATTCGGGGCCAGGATAGCCCGCCCTGACTGCAAATGTGGCGCTGTCAAGACGGTCTATTATGGTACTGAGTAAAAGTGAAAAAATTTTGAATGGTCAAACGCTAGTCTGGACAAACTAATCCAGTTCTAGCCACCGCCCGATTAGAGCCCGAAGAAACTGACCAGATGATTAGAAAAAATGCATTTTTTGTAATGTTAGTGTTTTTTTTTCGTTTAAATCTTCCACAAAAACATTTGTATTTTTCTGAAAAAAACATACAAAAATAATCCAAATTTGTTGTTATTAACAAATTCTTTTTTTCCAGATTAAATTTCAATAGATTTGAATTATTTTAATGCTTTTAACTAGTTGGTGAATAATTTAAATATTTAACAGTCGATTACTTTGAAATATTAGAATGGAAAAAAAAATTAAAAATTGCTATAATCAACATTAAATTGATAATATGTTAAATATATTTGGTTTCAGTATAAAATTATAAATGTTTATATATATATATTTTTTTTTAAATTTAAAATGATAAGTTTTAAGCTGGAAAAGGATTGAGGAAATTTTATAACTATTTTTTCGAATTGACTCATTGATTTTGAAATTTGTTAGGGGGGGGGGGGATATGAAATTTGTTTGGTACTTTAAAAGTTTAATATTTTAATTGTATAAGTCATCAATGTAAATGATAACGAAATTTAATAAAACCCAGTTAAATTATTGTACTTCTAGTGTATCTACATAGGAATGATTGGGCTGATGCTGGGAAGTTTTAATCCAGCTTTTTCAACAGTGGCTTTACCATATTTGTCAAACGAAAATACTACTTCTAATGTTCACTTGGATACTGAAATATCAGCTTTTTTTGGTAGGATTTCAAACAAAATATTTCATAAAATACATTATTTTTAATTATTATTATTAAAATATTTTATATTTAGCTTCTAACACCAGATATATTGAAGTTCTGTATTCAGTTCTGAATTTTCTCAAATAATTCAAAATCATTTATTAACAGTCTCTGTAGTCAGCATTACAAATGCAATTGGATATCTGATAACTATTTTTTTAATAAAACACGGAAGACGTTTGAGCATTTTGATTGGAGGAAGTTCTTGTACAGTAGGATGGATTCTTATTGCTTCAAGCACTACCGTCATCCAGTTGCTGGTTGGCAGAGCAATTGCAGGTATTTAATTTCAAGTTGAGTTACTGAGAATAATTTTGATTAATTTTCATAAATATTTGCTAATAGGACTCGCATCACCAATAATATCAGCAAGTGTTCGAATTTACGCATCTGAGATTTTAACAGTAGATCTCGCTCGAACTGTTAATCCTCTAATTTCCTCCTTTTTCTCTATCGGATATCTCCTGACTTGTATCTCTGGATATTTATTAAAGGTTAGTTATAACTTATTATTCTACTTGATATTGGTACAACTAACAAATCACACTACCGACGGATAGTATCGGACCAATTTTGAAAAAAAAGCGTTCGAAAGCTTATCAAATTCTGAGCTAAATAGGGGGCCGTCCATAAACAAGGGAATGCGCTGTAGGGTATCTTTCAAATGATACAGTAACGGGAATTTGAAAACGAATTTTTGAAAAATTGTTATCAATTTTTTTCTGGTGCTCGGCGTGAATTGGGCTTTCGCAACCTACAGAGTTTCGTTTATCGAGGGCATTTTGAGCTAGAGGATAAGTCTCGATGATCACCAGTTGATTGCCTTCCCAGAGGAGTGCTATGAAGAGACATTTTCAGCGTCAAATAATTTTCTTCATTTTATCTTAATTAATTCACTGAAAAACTCGACAGGGGTCAGGCGTTTGAATTAAAGATACGTATTTCATAAGTGAACATTATTGCTTTATTTGAAAAAATATCTAGAGCGAAGATTCAATAAGAAAACCGGCGACATGCCATTACATATTTAATATTAGAAAATCGATATACTGTTACAAAATATCCCTACTATGCGCTTCATATTTTCTCTTTCCTCACATATACATACATATATTTATACTCAATTCCAGCGCTGAACTAGGTCGAATTTTCGTAATCACATCATCCGCGATGGGTCCAGTTAAAGTTGGTGGATGCCTGTCGCTCCAAAGGATTATAGGTTAACTCGCCAGGCTAGCTGCCAGATGAGTGCCGTTCTCAGGTCCTGTACGGCCTTATAACGTCTTCTCCCTACTCTCGGTCGCCGGTGGAGGTCGTGGTGACCGTAGTGGGGTCAGACGGCGGCTGTGATTGGTGGCGCTGGTTCACGTAATATGTTATTCTCAGTGGAGTGTGGCTCGCTAGCCGCGTTGAGTGTGGAGACGATCTTTTGTACACTTTCACCCTCTAGTCTTTAGCCCAGGCACCCGTTTTCGCGCACGCGCGCCGTATGCAACTCTCAGTCCAGCGTCCAGGTCGAAATTAGTTGTCTGCTCCAAACTGCTAATTTTTTATGTTTGCGTATGGTATGTTTATTTTCGATAAAAAATGGATTCAGAAGAAAAGAAGGGGAATTCCGGGAAAATAAAGTTTGATTGCAAATGTTGCGACAAAAGTTTTGCAACGAAGTATACCCTACAAAGGCACAGCAGTGAGATCCATGCTCCAACAGCTCCATATGAATAAATTCAAAAAATTTTGAATGATTTTAAAGATTTTAGGTTATTTAAAAAAAATGTAAAGTATTTCAAGAGATTTTAACAATTGCAACAGATTTCAAAAAATTTTGTAGGATTTGCACAAATTTGGAGGATTTCTAGAGAATTTTGGAAAATAAATCAAATTTAAAGGGATTTCAAAGATTTCAAGGTAGTTTAAAGTATTTCAAGGAATTTAACGAAGATTTAAAAGATTTTATTGAATTGCCAAGAATTTCAAGAGATTTGAAAGGTTTTTTTAGATACTTTATTAAATAAGTTTAATATAATTTACATTCAAGGGATATTAAATGATTTTTACATTTTTAATGGATTTTAAAGGACTTTCAACCAATTTCTAGAGAACTTTAGGGAATAACATGAATTTTAATTTCAAGAGATTTCTATCGATCTCGACGATTTCAGGCCATATGAAGGAATTTAAAAAAATTGGAAGCATTTTAAAGATTTTAAGTTCTTTAAAAAAATTTCAAAGTATTTAAAGAGATTTTAAAACTCTCTATGGATTTCAAAGAATTTTGTAGGATTTGCAAAGATTTTAGGGGATTTTAAAATTTTCAAGATATTTCTAGAGAACTTCAGGGAACAAAATTAATCTATTTTATTTTCAAGGAATTTTAAAGAATTTCCAAAAATTTCTAAGGATTTTCTTTAGAGACTTTAGTGAATAAGTTTAATTTAAATTATATTCAAGGAATTTCAAATGATTTCTATTCTTTTAATGGATTTTAAAGGAATTTCCACAAATTCCTAGAGAACTTTAGGGTTATTTTATGGTTTATGGGTTATTTTCCTGAAATTATCAGTGCTTGGGATTTTAAGAAAAACTAAGACAATTTGTTCACATTCAGAAATGTGTTGAGGGTGAAATGGCTCGTCATGAGGAGCGAAGTTAGTTTCATAATTTGCCGCTAGGAGATTTGCTTTATCGGTAGGAGAAAGCGCAAACGTTTGATCTGGACTTTTGAGAGGGGGAATATTAGTTCGCGGCTTCGTTAGGGCTTTAGTCATGCGATATATAGAGTTATCTTTAATTTGAAGTTTACCGACTTCTGTATTCCAATTTTTACATTGGTGCTCTCGAACTTTAATTGCAATAGTTTTCCGTAGGCAGTTAAGTTTGGCAGAGTTTTTTACGAGTGTGGATAAGGCCTTCAATCTCGGGGCTGAGATGTAGCTCATATTTGCTAATGGTAGTCTGAGGGACTGAAGCTTGAATGGCAGTTTTTATTCTAAGGGTAAGATTAGATTTGGCTTCGTCAATGTGTGTATTGTTTGTTAGTATAGGTTCGAGATTAACATGAGTTTCTAGGGTCGAGTTGAATGTTTGCCAATTTTCTTTTGCAAAATTATAGCCTGGCGCGACGGGAGCTTTTTCACAGTTAGTAGAAAGGCTTAGAAGAACTGGTCGATGATCTGAGTCTAATTCATCAATTGTGAGAGTGTCATGTTTGTAGAAGTTATTTTTGGTAATTGCGAAGTCGATAAGGTGAGATTTATGCTTGATGTTGTGAGGGAAGAAGGTATGCGTGTCTGGTGCGGAGACGGACGGATACTGGTCGTTTATAAATTCAAACAAAAATGTTTTCCGATTTTGTTGGTTGTTCTGCTATTCCAAGCTAAGTGTTTAGCATTCAGGTCCCCTGCAGCAATTACCGAGGGTGCAAGTTTGAATATTTTTCTGTAATCATTTTTTGTAAATTTACGAGAGGGAGTCTGGTAGAGCGAGACGATGGCATATGGTTTCCCGTGTATTTTGATTTGTATAGACGTAGCTTCAAGGGCTTCAAGTTCAGGAATTATTAGTTCGTGGTGGTCAATATTTTCTTGAATTAGGATCGCGGTGCCTCTATTAGTGTTATTACGATATAATTTGTAGCCGCGGACTAGATTGATTTGTATGGATTCGCGAAGTAAAGTTTCACTGAGCAAGCAAATTGTTATTTTATTCTTGAAGAGGTATGTGGCTAATCCATGCCTCTTTTTAAGGATACCCTGAGCATTCCAAAAAATTATTTCTAGAGTGTTGTTATTGAAGATGGCCATTTTCGATAGCAAGTGAAAGTATATTACTTATAATTTCGGCGGTTGAATTTAAAGCTTCGTCAATAGTAGTCCCCCCCCCCCCCCATAATATCAGTGGTTAAAGTTGTAGCTCTTTTTAATAGATTTAAAAGATTTATTTTGATATCCTGAGAGGGTGTATTTTTAATGGGGACAGTAGTTGGAATGATTTTAATTTGTGGGCATGCAATTTTCTTGAAGGTTTAGCGCGAGTGATAGTAGATTTCGTTGTTTTAGGTGGTTGCATAGTTTGAGGTTTGATCGTGTGTGCTTCTGTAGTAGAGGCGACTGTAGCACTGTAAAGTGGTAATTTTTTCTGTGGCTGGGCACTGGCTGGTAGGATGTATTCGTGTGTAGGATTTTCTCTTGGTCCTGCCTGTACACTGATCCATTCTCAGGTCCTGTACGGCCTTATAACGTCTTGTCCCTACTCTCGGCCGCCGGTGAAGGTGGTGGTGACCGTAGTGGGGTCAGACGGCGGCTGTGATTGGTGGCGCTGGTTCACGTGGTTTGTTACTCTCAGTGGAGTGGGGCTCGCTAGCCGCGTTGAGTGCTGGCTCACCCTACTGCCCGCGCGTTTGGGTCTATTTTATTCTAATATACTAACGAGTGAAATTATTAAAACTCCCTGAAGGCTGAATGGAATGTTACACTTATAATACGATATTAATTAAATTGGTTAGAGAATAATAATTCGACAAAAGTAAGGTGACAAAACACTCATGAATTGTATTCGATTCTCAATGTATTTTCCCGGTTTATTGCGATTGAAATGTAAGATGCTCTGATATACACCTGATATTTACACCTGTATTCGGCTTACCTCGTGAGTGACCTTGAACTTTCGATTTGTAAACAAACCTATGCACACGTTCATTGCACTTTGTCTAGATATATTTTTTGATTAAAACAGATTAGGTATCTTCAACTTATCACTAGATATTGCAAATCTGAGTGAAAAAGATTATATTGAAACTAATTTAAATATTTTTTGCTAATGAAAGTAATTTATCAAATTCTGATGGAGATTAAAATGTATAGTTTCTTCTTTATAAATTCGTAAAAAAATTGATATCGTATTGGAAGCAAAAACTCACTAGCGAGACAACACAACGTGACTCTAGCGCTGTCATTAACTAAAATCATAAGTACTAATAAACTATTAAATATTTTTAATTAAATTTTATCATTATGTTATTTTAAATGTCATAAAATATTTTTATCTGAACTTTCCAAAAAACGTTATCACAGTTTTCTCCACATTTTTATCGCAAAAAGTCCTCAAAAAACGAAACGCCAGAAATTAAAAACATCCGATTCACGCCTAATATCAGAAAAAAAATCTTTTTGTGTTAAAGATTCAACAATTTTGTAGAAAATTAAACCATCTGGTTATAAAAGAATTTTTTTGTTCAAAATTCTCATTTTCGGGTTGAAAATGTAATTTTTGTATAGAAAATATATTTTTTTTTAATTAATGTCTTCGTAAATACAATCTTTTTGGTAAAAAAATACAACTGCTTGGTTGAAAATTCATCTTTTTGTTGCAAAATCGAACTATTTTCGTGAAAAAATTGGACTATTTGGATAAAAATAAAACTATATATTTAAAAAACTAACTGCTTCTTAGAAAATTACCTTTTTTGTGGATAATTCACAGCCCTTAAATTTATTTTTATTTTTTTAATTGAAACTGTAATTATTCTATTCTTGATTGATAACTGATCTTTTTAGTTGAAAATCTAACTATTTTGGTAGAGAATTCAACTGTTTGGTTAAAAATTAAACTTTTTATTGCAAAATTAACCAAATGGTGGAAAGCTAACTTCATTGGTGGAAATTCATTTAATCATTTGTTTTTTTTTTGTTAAAAATTAATTTTTACAACTGAAAATGCAACTATTCCATTTTAGGTTGAAAACTTGTCTTTTCAGTTAAAAATCTAACCATTTTGATAAAAAAATTAACTATTTGGTTAAAAATTAAACTTTTTTTTTTAAATTAACTGCTTGGTAGAAAATAATCTTTTTAGTTGAAAATTAATGTATTTTGTTAAAAAAATCGTCTTTTTGGGTAGAAGAGTAATCTTCCTCTTTAAAAATTTTCTTTTTGTTTGTGTGTTCAACTATACTTTGTGCGAAATTCGTGTTCTTTTGTTTTATTTAACCATGAGACATTTTTTGTTTCAAAATTAATTTTTCAAACTTGAAATGTAACTTTTTTACGTTGGGTTCAGAATTTATATTTTTGAGTTAAAAATTAAACAATTTTTTCAACAAAATAGTTAAATTTTTAACAGAATACTGTAATTTTCTACCAAAAAAGTTATTTTTCAACCGAATAGTCCAATTTGAAAAAATTAATTTTCAACAAAAAAAAAAAAAAATTTGCGACCAAAAAGATGAACTTTCAGCAAACAAAAAATTATTTGTTAATAAAGTGGTCCAATCTTCACCCAAATAGTTAAATATTCTACCAAAAAAGATGGATTTTCAACGAATGATAACAATTTTAACCAAAAGTATAATCATCAGGAGGAAGCAACTGAAAAAAAAGAAAGAAAAATATAACGCAAATAAATTACTAATAGGAATAATATATCAGGATAGCCGGAATAAAACGGAATAAAAGAATTTCAAATTCAAAATTTTCAAATTTATCATCCTTGACAGTTATTTAAAGTGCCTCTGATAGAAATTTCCGGACTTTTGCAAGATATTTTTCAAAAATCTTTTTTTAGTTAAAAAAATTTGATTTTAGAATTCGGTTATTACACGCGGAATTGAAATTCCTTTTAATATTGAAAATCAAATTAAAATTACCAAAAAATGGTTCAGCAGTTTTTTTTTCGATCAGCAAAGAACAAATTTAAAAACTTATTCTTTCTTTAATGGAGTAAAAATTCCAGGACCATCAGAAAAATTCAAGAATTTTTCCAGGACACTAGAGACAGTGAATTTAACGGAGAATTTGATAATATTTTTGACGCATTTTTAAAAATATTTTTATCTATATTCTCTAATATCCCGGTTAGTAGTCCGATACTATCCGTCAATAGTGTAATTTTTTTAATAGCAGATTTTTTAATAAATTATTAAAAGGAATATGTTAGAGAATAACAAAAAATATTTAACGTCTTTTCAGACTAGATGGAGCTATGAAAGAAAAATTATTTTAAATAATTTCTGAAAAAAGTTTCTTCTCTGGATCTCTCTAGTAGCTCAATGGGAAAGCATCTGACCGGAAATCAGTAGTTCTGTGATTCCATTCCCAGCGGAACGAAAGAAGATCTTTTTTCAGAAAAAAATTATTTAAAATAATTTTTCTTTCATAGTTCCATCTAGTCTGAAGAGACGTTAAATATTTTCTGTTATCCTCTAACAGATTCCTTGAAAAATTTGATTTGTACCATCTATCAAAATAATGCGCGTATTTCTGAAAAAAGTTTCTTCTCTTAATCTCTCTAGTAGCTTAATCAGAGAGCACCTGACCGGAAATCAGTAGTTCTGTGGTTCAATTCCCAGCGGAGCAAAAACAGAGAATATTTTTTCAGAAAAAAATTATTCAAAATAACAAATTATTTGTAACCAAACTTTAGAGCAATTGGCGTCTTGTCGCTGCAGTCGTTGTTTTCATATTAACTCCTCCGTTAATACTGGTCGCCCTCTTTCTTCCGGAAAGCCCAAGATGGTTATTACTGATGGATCGAAAAGAGGAAGCAAGAAAATCACTTTTGAAATTGCGTGGGCTCAAAAAAACGAATCCCGATTTTGAAAATGAATTCGCAGAGATGGTGGCCTACAACGAAGAAAAATTCGAATTGAAAATATCGACCAGTTCCCAACAAGAGAGTACAGATGCAGGAGAGAATTCCAGCAGATTAAACAATTTTCAAACAAAAATACAATTTGTTTTACAAATTCTGAAACTACCAGAAATATGGAAACCTTTTGTGATTTTAAATATCTTTTTTTTAATTTCCGATCTCTCCGGAGGTCCTGTGTTATTTTCGTACGGAGTCGACGTTTTGAGGAGGGCCGGAGTTACAAATGATCCTTTTTTTATAGTAATAATTATAGGAATATTACAATTAACTGGAGATATTACATTAGCTATTTTTAGTGTCAGGTAAGAATGGCATAAATTTGAATAAACGGTCTAAATTAAATAAAATAAAAAAGAGAATATGTTTTTAAAATGGATTCAAAACAATTTTAGAATGGACCGAAGATCTGTGGCGATATCTACCGGAGTCGTGGTTTCAATTTTACTTATCATCCTTGGAGTTTACAGTCAATTTTTCTCAGACACTGGAATCTCTACTATTCCTTTGACATGCTTGTTACTTCTTGTGGTACGTCTTCAATTTTTTATAACGGCCTAAATATATTTAACACAAATCTAGATAAATCTCTTTTGGATTTCATTATCCTCAGCTACGTCGCACTTTTTTGCCGGTTGGGTGAGTGTGAGAAACTGAGGGGTGGGGAATTAGAGAAAGTGTTGGTTGGAAAAGCAGGGAGAGTGGAAGTAGGGGAAGTGAGGGAAGAAAATAATTGAAATAAAAGGCAATAAGGGAAGGGAGGGGAGTATAAGTAAAATAGTAAGGCAAGTAAGACGATTGTAAGTAATTGGAGTGATAGGGGAAGGATGCAAGGGAAATAAAGGTAGAGAAAGTGAGGGAGGATGTAGAGGAGAATGAAGAAGGGAAAGTAGGACGAATAGGAAAATTAAGGGGGGTGGGGAGTAGGGGCAGTGAGGAGAGTAGAAGTGGGAGTAGTAGGGAAACTAATAGGATTGTAACTAGGGAAAATGGGTGGGGTAGGCAGTGTTAGGAGTGGGGGTGTAAGGGCGTAATGGGGTCAGGGAATTATGACGAGTAATAGGAGATGATTTAGGGAGGACGTGGAAGTAAGAAAAGGAGAAGGAAAAGTAGAAAACGTAGGAGAAGCAGGACGAGTAGGGAGATCCGGAAGAGTAGTTCAACTAGGGTAGTATTGGAAACGGGGCACGCGAGGGAAGTAGAAATAAGAGTAGTAGGGGATTTAGGTTGACTTTAAGCAGGGATGGTAGATGGAATGAGAAGGTAGGGGAAGTAGTGGGTGTAGGGAAATTAGGAAGGTGAAAATATAGAGGAAGTAGGAGAAAGGAAGAGAGGATGAGGAGGCAGTAACGGATATATAGGAAGTGATGGTAGGACAAGTGAGGGAAGGAGAAGTAGGGGTAACAACCATTATGAAAAAGAAGCATTGGTAATTATAGGATCCAGTACTTATTTCGCGAAAAATATGAGATTTCAAATACTTACCAATACTTATTTTTCATACTGGAAGGAAAGTAAGGAGAGGGCAAGTAAGAAAGTGGAGGAAGAGGTAGTTGGGAAAGTAATGGGATTATAGCTAGAGGAAATGAGGGAGTAGGCAGTTTGTGGGAAGGGAAGGGCTAGTAAGGGGAGTTGTGGGTTACGGAAATTATAGAAAGTGTTAAGTGAAGATGAAGGCGACTGGGGTGAGGGAGGGGAGAGAAAATAGCAGAAGTAAGGGGCAAATGTAAAGTAGGACGAGTAGTGGAAATAGGGGCAGTAAGCGGAGTAAGAGTAGGGGTAGTGGGGAAAGTAAGATGATTGCAAGTAGAGCGAATGGGGAGATGTAACTGCGTGGTGAGAGGCAGTAGTGGTATAAGGGGAGTGGTTTTTTTTTTGTAGAGGAGGTGAGAATGCATTTACGCACTGAGTGTGGAACTCGACCTGAAAAGACGGTAATACCCACTAAACTCACCTCCCCTCCTTGCCAAACCACGTTCCCGGAATACGCTTTCGCATTACTTCAGGAACATGGGTTATAGGCATTTTACGCCGTGCTTCGGCGTCCCGCTGTTTTGCCAACCTGGTCTTCTTCTCCTTCTTTCCACCCAACCAGGATGCACGCATCGTCCTCAGTAGTGTGGTGGTACCACACAACGGGCTCGTCGGCCTTCGGCATCTTGGCTGGGTAAATTGGATTAGGCAGCGCACCCTTGAGGCTTCTTCACCGAAGCTGCCTCTCGGAACGCCCTGCACCTCATAGTCCCGGGCTGATGGTCTTTCCGGTACTTTTCGTCACGTGTGGCACAGAGGTAGCACTGCGGTGTACTTTCGCAAACCGCAGATTTGTGCCCCTCTGTGCCGCACCTCCAGCATAGTCTGGTCCGATCAGGACCCTTGCAGTCCACCGCTACATGGCTAAAGCCTAAGCAGTGGAAGCACCTTAAATTATCTGTCTTTTTCCGGACTCTACAGGACATCCAGCCCACTTTGAGATTTCCTGTCCGAATTAAGCGCGCCGCCAGCTCTTCGCTCAGTTCTACATACGCCTGCAGGTGTCCCCTGAAGGCCCTTTTCGTCAAACAGACTTTGACGTCGTTCGGTTCGACGCCGCCGAAGTGGTGACATACCGCCTCCGTCACCTCCCTCACGTCGGTTGTCGTGTTCAAATCAAGAACCTCGACTTCCGTAAGTGGAACGAGGTCCCGCAAAGAATTGTCAGCACCGACCGCCTTTCTAATGGCAGATGACAGTTTTGTCCTGCCGTCTGCCGCAGGGCCCACCTCAATAAGGACCTCTCCTTTTCGTGTCTCTCGGACACCCCTGATTTTCACACCAAGGGTGTCTGGTTTGACCTTCTTCTTTAGGTCCTTCAGGACGTCGGCGCAGCTCGAACCCTGAGCCGGTTTTATTAGAACCGCCTCGGGTCGAGCTCTCCTCCGCGCCTCCTTCTTCCTCGCGGATGCGGGCGCAGCTGATGTCGCCCCTGATCACTCTTCTTCGGAGTCGAGGACGCCGCTGCTATGGCGCGCTTCCTCGGCTTCTTCGTCTTTGGTTTCCCTGTCTCGCTTCCCAGTATGGGTGGCGTTTTGGCTGGTCTCTCGCTTAGCCTTAGCCGTCTTCTTAAGATCGGTGAATTTTTTACCAATATCGATTCCAACGTATTTGATGGCATCTTTGAGAAACATATCGTTGTACTTTATCGAGCGTTCCAGCTCGAACAATGCACTCTGTGCTTCAGCCAGGCCATCCCTGATCGGCATAAACATATTACGCTTCGTGTCGCAGAAATTCTGAATCCCCTTCAGCACACCCTTCAAATCATTCAGGGCTTTTTCACTCAGCTCCTTCCATTTCTCTGCGTTTATAATATCAAGTCCAGCCTGCGTCTTTTGACCTCCAATTCTCCTCCCAACTTCTCACACACACTTCTGTTTAAATTTTGATTTCTGTCGCCATCTTGATCCCACGAGTAGCTGGGAAATAAAGGTCCACCTTCGCAGAGCCCCGCATGTGGGGGTAAGGTCTCAATACTCTAGGAGGCGACCTGATATCCTAGAGACACCGTTTGAAACACCACACCCTGGTGCCATGCAGTCTTCGGCACGGTTGTTCACGCCTTGACATGGGAGTTTTTCCTTCGGGGCCATCCCTGCACCATTGTCCGCGACTGCTTATTAAGTTGTGTAACCGTATTCAGCAGAAACCCTCGGTACAGGGCCCCCCTATCCGCAAACCGGGGACGCGCCTGGTAGCCTGGTCAAAGGCGCCGGGATAAGGGGAGTGGTGGAAGTTAGAGAAGTGGTGGAGGTGAGGGAAGTAAAAGCAAAGTTAGCAGGGATAGTAAAAGGATTATAAGTAGCAGAATAAGGGGTTGCCAAACGTACCTAAAGTAAGGGAAAGTAGGGAAGTATGATGATTGCAAGTAGGGGGAATGGGGAGGAGTAGCAGTATGGTGGGAAGCCGTAGTGGGTGGAGGGGGAGTGGTGAAAGTAAGAGAAGAGGTGGAAGTGAGGAAGTAGAAGCAAAGGTAGCAGAGGCAGTAAGAGGATTGCAAGTAACAAACTAATTAGTGGCTGAACGTACAGGAAGTGAGAAAAATCAAGAGAAGTGTAGGAAGAGTGAGAGGTACGGAAAGTAAGGAAAGTAGAGGAAGAAGGGAATGCCAGGTTGTTGAAGTAGGGAAGTGAGGGAAATGAAGGGAGTAAAAGTACGTGGAGTGAAAAGGTAGGGAAAGTAAGGGAATTAGGGAGAGTAAGGGAAGTGGAACGAATAGGTGAAATGGAAGGAAGGGAATATTTGCGAAGCAAAGGGAGTAAAAGTAGAAGAAGAGAAGGGAGTTGTAGTATAGTTAGTGCATATGAGATGGAATTAAGTGGAGTGTGGGATAGGAGTAGGGAAACTATAGGAAGTAATAAGAGACGATGTAGAGAAGTAGCGATAGTAAAGAGAGTGGTAGTAGGTCAAGTAGATAGATAGTTTAATTATGAAGAGTACAGGATGTGATGGGAGGGAATGTGGAGTAAGTACGGAGGTAAATGAATCGTCGATAGTTGAAGGAGTAGAAGGAGTGGTTAAATTAAAGGGCACAGAAGTAGAGGTAGCAGAGGAAGGAAGAGGATTGTAAGTAGAGAAAGGAGAAGTTGGTGTAGACGGATAAGTGAGGAAACTATTAGTAGGTGGTGACTAGAGTAGAAGCGGGGGAAGTGAGGGTAGTAGAAGTAGAGCGACTGTGCGGAAGTAGAAGACGTGAGGGTGGTAGGGGAAGATAAGAAGTTATGGGCGAGGATTAGAAGGAGTAAGGGGCAGTAGAGGGAATAAGGAACAGTAGGGAAAAAGGGGTATCATGGATGGTCTGGGGAGGAGAAGTAAGGCGAAATATCAGAAGTGAAGTGAAGGGACGTAGTAGAAGGAGGTTAGGATAGGATGAGATATAATGAGATACGAAATAATAGAAGAGAAGAGGAGAGAGGGGGAGTAGTGATAGGAGTAGGGAGACTTGAACTACCAATTTTGACTAACTTTTTTTTTGTTCACAGGTGCTAGAAACCGTGGGATTTATAAATCTACCCTGGACCATGCTGGTTGAAATCTATCCTACCAGATATATTCACATTTTAGCACCTCTTTCATTTAGTTTTCAAGCTCCTTATGCCTTCATGGCTACACAATTTTATCCCGCATTAGCCAAGCATAGTTTTTTCACCCTAATTTATTTATATAGTGGTGCTGCAATTTTGGGCACTTTATTTTTGGCATTAGTGCTACCGGAAACAGCGGGAAAGTCAAAATCAGAGATAGAAGATCATTTCAGAAATAAGGGAAAGCCTTTTCGAGAACGCATCTTTGGAAAAAAATGTTAAATGCTTTGTAAATTATGAATAATAACTTTATTTATTGATAGCATACATTTTTGTTTAAATGGACTTCTCGTATGTAATTCATAAAGATCACCTTATCATTTAAACTCCTAAAATAATAATTCAGGAAATAATGATTCATTCAGGTTTTAGTCAAATGAGCATACATACTCTGTTAATTGTGATAAGGAAGCTTTAAAACATACTTTCCTGAGGTTAATAAAACAAACTTGGAAGAGTCTTTTAGATCTGTAAACAACACAGAACTGCTCATCATTTTTTTTTATTTAACAAGTAAATAAACGTTTATAAAAATCAATGAATATGTTTGCGTCGTTTTTAACCTTCCACGAAGAGAAACTATTTTCCAGAACAGTTTTTATTCACAAAATTTTTTTTTGTACGTAATAGGGATCAACTTTAATATTCTGCTTTCGACCAAATTTAATTAAAATCAGTAAAAATATACATTTCGCTTGATTTCTTGCATATTGTTATTTTTAACCCAAAAAGATACATTTTCAATAAAATTGTTGAATTTTCAACTAAAAGCGATACATTTTCATATAATAATGGAATGATACAATTTTATTTGAAAAAACTAATTTTCAATAAACAAAAAAAAAACAATTTTCAAGCAGTTGAATGTAACAAACAAAGAAACAAAAATTTAGCCAAATTGTTGATTCCTCAACGAAATAGATTAATTTTCCACAAAGAAGACCAATTTTTACCCAAACAGATGTACTTTGATGGTAAAAAGTAGAATGATTTAGAAAACAGTTGACTTTTCGACCGCAAAAATTAATATTTAACAAGAAAATTAATTTTTAATCAAGAGAGATGAATTTTCAACAAAATAGTAGAATTTTCAATTGAAAAATATCAGTTTTTAACCAAAAATGGAATCATTAAATTTTTAGTTCAAAAACATAAAATTTAACATAAACAAAAAGACTTTATAACTTGTAGAATTCAACTAAAAGAGACGAATTTTCAGCAAAATATTTGAATCCTCAACCACAAAGATGAATTTCTAACATAAAATTGTTGAATTTTGAAACCAAAAAGAAAAATTATATACAAAAAAGTTT
>CAKNYM010049998.1:110072-132571 GCA_932195095.1 Andricus curvator | reverse complement strand
CGTGCACAGTTGTCCAAGTACCATCTGTGCACGTGCACAGTTGTCCAAGTGACGACTGTGCACGTGCACAGTTGGCACGTGCACAGTTGTCACGTGCACAGTTGTCCATCTGACCAACGACGTGCACAGTTGTCCGTCTGGCCATCGACGTGCACAGTTGGGCACGTGCAAAGTTGCTACGTGCAAAGTTGACCCCATCCCGTGATGGATGATGGGTGATGGGTATTGGTGATGGTAATGAGTATGCGTAATAAATGATGGATGATGAATGATGGGTGATGGATATTGGCTATGGTAATGAGTATGGATAATGGGTGATGGATGATGGGTGATGGGTACTGGTGATGGTAATGAGTATGGGTAATGGGTGATGGATGATGAGTGATGGGTGATGAGTGATGGGTATGGGTGATAGGTATGGGTGATGATTACGGGTGAGTATATGGGTGATGAGTATAGGTGATGAGCGGTAGATCATGGATATGGGTGATGGGTATATGTAGAAGTTTGGGGAGTGGAACATGAAAGGGTAGATTAGTAGTATATAACGAATGACTATAGCGTGAATGGAAAGTGACAATATGCTGAATAAATGAGTAGCACACGTGACCTCAACCAGTTTATTATCATTTTTAAACTAGAAATTGCACCACAGTGTTTAGGATTTTTGCGATCCAAAATCGATCCCCATAATGCAAGTATTTCTCTGCACTATAATATATACACACCTATATAATATACGTGAGAGAAGTGATCTATGGACTCATTCGAGATCGTAGATCACCGCGCGTGCCTCTATTACACATTATAATACATTTTCTCCACCTGGTATCAGGCCAGCTGGTACACAAGCTCTCACTTACACCCCGGGAGATTTGAACGCGCACAATGAAAGTCCCTTGCACCGACAGGACAAGTCCGGCGATTACTCGAGGGGGAAAGTGTATCGTTGCATTTTGATCGCGGAAGATCGTTACTCCCGATCGACTCCACTTCCACCACGCTGGTTCAAAGTTAATCTGGATTAACCGGTCTTTGGCTTCTTCTCTTCTCCTTTTTCATCTTCTTCTCTATCATCTTCTACTTGTCTCTCATCTTTCTTCTTGTGTTTTCATCTTTTTCTTGTGTTTTCCTCTTCTTCTTGCACTTCGTCTCCCTCCACACCTTCTTCCCAAGCCTCTTATTATTTTTTCAAGTCAAAAGTCCAGATCCGAGAGTTACGGAGGATGTTCGTGAAAGGCGCGAGAATTTATGCGCGAGATTCGCATTCCACGTGCGTAAGACCAAAAAGGTGGGATAGGCGGCGTTGTCATTGTTTTTTCTGAAATAAGGCATCGCCAGCCTCTAGATTCAATTTGTAATTAGATCTCACTTCTCGTTAATCACGAGTGAGCTGCCGGGCCCAGTATCTTCGAAGCCACTAGGCCTTATCGTACCCGTTCTCAAACTAGTACTGAATGCGATTCCATAAATAATTATTGTCAACGAGCATCGCCTGGAAATCTTCTACAAGAGCTTTTCGAGCAATGTACTTTATCGCCGCGTCGAAATGCCGATATAATAAATCCTGCATTTGTGCAAAGGCAGATGAATGTGCATTTTTAGGAGACTCTTCTTTCGGTTTTAGAATACTTTATCTTGAGAGTAATCTCCTCGCGGCTAGAGGCTTTCATAAGTCAAGAGTGCTGCATTTATTGGATAGATAATAAGTGTATAAAGTAATATAAATTTAAGAAGTGATATGTTTGCACTTATAGTGAAAATATTTTTAAAAAAGTGTGGATTATTCACATAGACGTAGGGTGCGAAATTATTTTAAGGAAGCGATCCTGGGCTGTAGATACAATCATTGATGATGAAACTTCTATACTCATCACCACATCTCGCTAATACTCCTCAAATCATGCATAGCATTCCTCGCTATCCCTCAATAACATTTTTTGATCCCATTTTTACCCAATTTAATTAAAAAAATTTTAACTAACAAAGACATATTTTCGAATATTCAGCAATATTTTACTTTTCATTCAAAATGAGCAATTGTAAATCGAATATTAAAAACTGAACAATTTTAAACCGAATTATCTGGAATAGAAAGCATTGAATCGTCAATATTTGAAAATGTTAAAATAAAACTTTGAAGGTTACAATTTTAATTGTCCTATTTAACAAATTTTGAATATGTAAGTGAAATTATTGAATTTTTATGCATAAATAACAAGATAGATATGGAACGAAGCAGTATCCTTCTTCCCATATTTATTATTCCCTAATACACATAAAACCATATCCACTATTCCTTAATACACTTTGCTTCATCTCTATAGACCTTTTACCATATCATCTCGTGGAAAAAAATTTTACAAGAAAGTACAACATTTCTGCAACTGTAATTTTTTGTTGAAACATGTACTTTTTCGTGAAAAATGTACAAAGTTCAACAAAAAAATAGATTTGAATACAAGTAGCTAATTTTTGCTACCTCATAAAGGAAGCTTTGTAATGGTAACATTTTCCAACAAATTTTATTTCATTTAATTAAATCTTCCTCAATTTAAAAATGTCTAATACAATGTTCTAAGCAATTGTCCGGATGTGTGTGTGGATGTCACACTTTTTTGTGAAGAAGATAACTAGAAAATGGTTGCAGATAAATTGATGAAATTCCAAGGGCCTGTTTTCCTTATTAATATCTTGAAACAGAGAGAAGGATTCCCGAAATTATTGATTGCATTTTTTTTAGCACTCAATAATATTTTAAAAATCGGTTTTTCATAGTAAATCTTTTTCCATCAACATAACTCACAGTTGATGCAGGAATATATAAAAGATTCCTTGGTTCGAGACGAATCGATTGACCTACAATATTGATACATTTTATTAAAGGGTAGGAAAGTTATGGCAATTTATATATTTTGAAAATCGGTTTTTTATAATAAAACTTTTTTCCTTAACACAATTCAAAGTTGATGCAAGACCAGAAAAGTTGTGTCGATTCGAGTCCAATCGATTGACCTATAATATTAATACATTTTATTGACGGGTAAGGAAGCTATGGTAATGCATAATATTTAAAAATACGGTTTTTTATAGTAAAACTTTTTTCTTCAACATAATTTAAAGTCGATGCGAGAATATAGAAGATTCCTTGGTTCGAGACAAATCAATTGACCTACAATATTAATATATTTTATTAGGGAGTAGGAAAGTTATGGCAATTTATATATTTTGAAAATCGGTGTTTCATAGTAAAACTTTTTTCCTTAACATAATTCAAAGTTGACGCAGGAGCCGAAAAGATGTGTTGATTCTAGTCGAATCGATTGACCTATAATATCAATACATTTTATTGACGGGTAAGGAAGCTATGGTAATGCATAATATTTGAAAATACGGTTTTTTATAGTAAAACTATTTTCCTCAACATAATTTAAAGTTGATGCAACAATATAAAAGATTCCTTGGTTCAAGACAAATCGATTGACCTACAATATTATTACATTTTATCAAAGAGTAGGTAAGTTATGGCAATTTATATATTTTTCAAACCGGTTTTTATAGTAAAACTTTTTTCTTTAACATAATTCAAAGTTGATCCAAGAACAGAAAATATGTGTTGATTCGAGTCGAATCGATTGACCTGTAATATTGATATATTTTATTGAAGAGTAAGGAAGCTATGGTAATGCATATTATTTGAAAATACGGTTTTTTATAGTGAAACTTTTTTCTTCAACATAATTCAAAGTTGATGCACAAAAACAAAAGATTCCTTGATTCGAGACGAATCGATTGAACTACAATATTAATATATTTAATGAAAGAGTAAGGAAGTTATGGCAATTTATATATTTTGAAAATCGGCCTTTTGTAATAAAACTTTTTTCATTAACATAATTCAAAGTTGATGCAGGAACAGAAAAGGTGTGTTGATTCGAGTCGAATCGATTGACCTGTAATATTAATATATTTTATTGAAGAGTAAAGAAGCTATGGTAATGCATAACATTTGAAAATACGGTTTTTTATAGTAAAACTTTTTTCTTCAACATAATTTAAAGTTGATGCAAGAATATAAAAGATTCCTTGGTTCGATAAAAATCGATTGACCTACAATACTAATACATTTTATTAGAGAGTAGGTAAGTTATGGCAATTTATATATTTTGAAAATCGGTCTTTTGTAATAAAACTTTTTTCATTAACATAATTCAAAGTTGATGCAGGAACAGAAAAGATGTGTTGATTCGAGTCGAATCGATTGACCTGTAATATTAATATATTTTATTGAAGAGTAAAGAAGCTATGGTAATGAATAATATTTGAAAATACGGTTTTTTATAGTGAAACTTTTTTCTTCAACATAATTCAAAGTTGATGTAAAATAATAAAAGATTCCTTGGTTTGAGTCAAATCGATTGACCTACAATATTATTATATTTAATTGAAGAGTGGGGAAGTTATGACAATTTATATATTTTGGAAATTGGTTTTTTATGATAAAACCTTTTTCATTAACATAATTCAAAGTTGATGCAGAAAAAGAAAAGATGTGTTGATTCGAGTCGAATCGATTGACCTATAATATTATTACATTTTATTGAAGAGTAAGGAAACTATGGTAATGCATAATATTTAAAAATACTGTTTTTTATAGTAAAACATTTTTCTTCAACATAATTTAAATTTGATGCAAGAATATAAAAGATTCATTGGTTCGAGACAAATCAATTGACCTACAATAATAATACATTTTATCAGGGAGTAGGAAAGTTATGGCAATTTATATATTTTGAAAATCGGTTTTTCACAGTAAAACTTTTTTCCTTAACATAATTCGAAGTTGATGCAGGAGCAGAAAAGATATGTTGATTCTAGTCGAATCGATTGACCTGTAATATTAATATATTTTATTGAAGAGTAAGGAAGCTATGGTAATGCACAATATTTGAAAATACGGTTTTTTATAGTGAAACTCTTTTCTTCAACATAATTCAATGTTGATGCAAAATGATAAAAGATTCCTTGGTTCGAGACAAATCGATTGATCTACAATATTATTATATTTAATTAAAGAGTACGGAAGTTATGGCAATTTATATATTTTGGAAATTGATTTTTTATAATAAAACTTTTTTCATTAACATAATTCAAAGTTGATGCTAGGATGTGAAATAGTCCTTACTTCAAAACGAATTGATTGACCTATAATATTATTACATTTTGCTGAAGAGTAAGGAAGCTATGGTAATGCAAAATATTTGAAAATACGGTTTTTTATAGTAAAACATTTTTCTTCAACATAATTTAAAGTTGAAGCAAGAATATAAAAGATTCCTTGGTTCGCGACGAAGCGATTTACCTACAATATTAATACATTTTATGAAAGAGTCGGAAAGTTATGGCAATTTACATATTTTGAAAATCGGTTTTTTATAGTCAAACTGTTTTCCTTGACATAATTCAAAGTTGATTCAAGAACAGAAAATATGTATTGATTCGAGTTGAATCGATTAACCTATAATATTAATACATTTTATTGAAGAGTAAGAAAGCTATGGTCATTTATATATTTTGAAAATCGGTTTTTTATATTCAAACTTTTTTCATCAGCATAATTCAAAGTTGATGCAGGAATATAAAAGATTCCTAGGTTCGAGACGAATCGATTGACTTATAATATGAATACATTTTATCAAATAGTAGGAAAGTTATGGCAATTTATATATTTTGAAAATCGGTTTTTCATAGTAAAACTTTTTTCCTTAAAATAATTCTTAACATAATTGATAATGGTTCAATTGTTATTTATGCATAAAAATTCAATAATTTCCCTGACATGTTCAAAACTAAGAAACTTACAGATTTTAATGTTAAAAATAGAAAGTTTTAAATTTGGAAGCCTCAGTAGTTAAACAAATGTAAACGTTCGATTGAAACTTTATAAACTATTCTTAATTTTCAAATAATTTTAAAAACGAAACGCTTTAACTAAGGAAGACATCTTCTTGAATATTTAGCAAAATTTTACTTTTTGTTTCAAATGAGCAATTGTAAATCAAATATTAAAAACTAAACAGTTTCAAACCGAATTATTTGGAATATAAAGCATTGGCTCCTTAATATTTCAAAGTGGGAAATTGAAACTTTGAACGTTACAAATTTAATTGTTCTATTTAACAAATTTGGAACATGTAAGTGAAATTATTAAATTTTTATGCATAAATAACTGTTGAACAATTATCAATTCGGAAAAAATTTAAGTTAGTTTAAGAGATATTTTCAAGTTTTGAGAAGATCTAAACTTAATTTAAAACAGGAAAAGATTTCGAAAAATAGAAAACTGAATTTAGATTTGTGAAGATTCAAAATAAAATTTTGAAGCTTTTTAAGGATCTTTAAAGGTTCTGAGAAAATAAAAAAAATTTCTTAAGTTTGCTGCGAAATTTAAAATGATTTTTTATTTTGAAAAATTAATTTGAAGGGAATAATTAAAAAGATTCAAAAAATTTTTTGAATGATAAATGAAAATTAATCTAATTAATTTTTTACTGAAAAAAATTTATTATTATTATTATTATTATAGATTAGCAGTTCGAACTCGAAAGTTCATTGCCTCATCTACCCGAGACCGCCACACATCTCTATCTTGTGCATTCTCCATCCAGTTTAAGTAATCATGTCCTAGTTCTTTTAGATCATCCCTTACATTTTTCTCCCATCTGTTTCTCGGTCTGCCTAGGGGTCTCTTACCAGTCGGTCTCCCTCTTAAAACTTGCGCCACTGTTCTTTCATTGCCCATTCTTGCTACATGCCCCGCCCATCTTAATTTACGCGCTTTCATTACTCTATTAATATTTGCTGACCCGTAGAGAGCGTGCAGCTCATCATTATGCAGTTTTCTCCACTCGCCGGTCTCTTCGTCCCTTTTTGGACCATAGATTTTTCTAAGTACTTTATTCTCGAAAACTCTAAACCTATTCTCTTCTCCTTTCGTCAGCGCCCACGTTTCACACCCGTACATGACGACCGGCATTATTATCGTTTTGTAAATTCTTACTTTGATGTTTCTAGATAGCGATCGCGATTTTAGTAGCGTGTTTGCTGCATAATAGCACCCATTGCCAGCGTGTAGCCGCGCATTGATTTCCGTTTTAATCTTATTTTCGCTAGTTATAATAGACCCGAGGTATTTAAACTCGTTAACCCTTTCGAATTTCATATTTCCGGCCATTAGATCCCCGTCTTGATTACTTTGTCCGGACCTGACGACGGTCATATATTTTGTCTTCGATTCGCTAACTTCCAAGCCAATCTCTTTGGCTTTTGCGATCAAGATTTCTGCATTTTTAGCTACCGTTTCTTTATCATCCCCTAGTACGTCGAGATCATCCGCATATCCAAGAATTTGTATTACCCCATTGAGGGTAGCACCGGTCGGATTCGCCTGCACTTGCCTAACCACGTATTCTAAAACTAAGTTAAAAAGGACGCACGAAAGTGCATCGCCCTGTTTCAGGCCATCGCGGATCGAAAACTCTTCAGATAAACTACCGTTTACGCGTATTCTACCCTTACTGCCGCTTAAGCAAATTTCGATAAGTCTAACTAATTTTCTTGGCACACCCAAGAACTCTAGGATCCAGTACATTCGCGCGCGTATAATAGAGTCGTAAGCTTTTTTAAAATCGATAAATAGCTGATGTACTGCTTCTTTAAATTCCCATTTCTTTTCTAACAGTTGTCTAATTGTAAACATTTGATCGCTTGTAGATCGGTTTCGGCGGAATCCACACTGGTAATCCCCAATGATTTCCTCGGCAAAAGGAGTTAGTCTACTTAGGATAACATTAGACAGGATCTTGTAGCACGAAGGCACAAGTGAAATTCCCCGATAGTTGTTACAGTTAGTTTTATCGCCTTTTTTAAAGATGGGAATAATGATAGAGGTATTCCATGCTTCCGGCATGCGTTCTGTTTTCCAAACTGCGCGTATCAATTTACAAATTTGCCTTGTGAGGCAAGGGCCTCCATTTTTTATCAGTTCTGACGGTAGGTCATCAATGCCCGCGGCTTTGTTATTTTTCAACTTCTTTATGGCCATTTCTATTTCTATATCAGTAGGATCGTTAATTAATAGATCAGCAGTGTGGATTTCGCCGAGATTACCTTCAACGGGGGCTTCGCGTACATTTAACAGTTTATCGAAATAATCTTTCCATAAATTCAGTCTCTCTGTCGCATCGGCTACTAGATTGCCATTTTCGTCCCTCATTACTTCCGTTCTACTTTGAAAGCCTTTCTTTATAAAATTGATTCCCCTGTACATCTCACGCGGGTTATTTTGTTTATTATGCGCTTCTATTGCTAGTATTTTATTCTTTTCCCACTCCCTTTTCTTGGATCTATAGAGCCTATTTGTACTTTTGCTAATCTCGAGATATTTCTTATGTGTTTGATCGCACTTATTTTGTAAACTACTTAGTCTGGCCTTCCGACGTTTCTCAAACCAGAGTTTGCACTCTTCGTCAAACCATGGTTTGCTTTTGGTTACTTTCTTAAAACCTATCGTAAGTTTTGCGGCTGCCTTTATCGCCTTTTTCGTATCACTCCACAGGGTTTCCGGGTCCTCCTCGTGATTATTGTTATCGTCTCTCTGTTCTTGGAGAGCGTCGAAACTATTAGAAATCTCAACTTGGTAATTTAATGTTTCTGTTGCTGTTTTGAACTTATCTATATTGAAACGAACTGTTGGCTCTGTGCGGCTTGTTTTCTTACTTAACGCTAGCCTAGATCTTAGTTTTACTATCACGAGAAAATGGTCTGAATTTAAATCCGCTCCCCTATACGATCTTATATCGAGAATGTTTGTATGACGTCTTCTGTCTATTAGAACGTGATCAATCTGATTGTGAGTTTTACCATCTGGTGATGTCCAGGTGGCCTTATGTATATTTTTATGCTTGAAATATGTGCTTTTGACAACGAGGTTCTTTGAAGCTGCAAAGTTTATTACTCTGGTTCCATTATCATTACTGACGTCATGCAAACTTTCTGATCCTATTGTAGGCCTATACATTGGTTCTTTTCCAATTTTCGCGTTGAAATCCCCCAATACTATTTTTGCGTCAAACGTTGAGAACTTGTCAAAAACCTGCTCGATTGTTTCACAAAAAAGATCTTTAGTGTCTTCGTCTTTGTCCTCGGTGGGGCAGTGCACATTGATTAATACGTGTTTGCTGAAATTACCCTTTAGTACAATGTATGATAACCGGTCGTTAATGAATTGCATGTCGATAAGTGCTTGCGAAATTCGTTTATTAATAAGAAAACCAGTCCCCAGTCTTTGCCCCTTAGCTCCTCCCCAGTGAAAAGTATAGTCATCCCTAGAAATTGACGCGAAATCGCCCGACCAGCAGGTTTCTTGAAGTGCTATTACGTCAGTTTTGTATTCAATTGCTATCTTAATGAGTTCGCTAAATCGGCCAGTTTTTAGACTACGCGCGTTTAGAGTTCCCACCCTTAGATCTTTAACTGTAGTTTTTTGTTTTTTCAAGTTAGCCATGGTAGTTTCAAGATAATCCGCACGTTAGGATCCTATTCCGATCGTAGGTGAGTCCACTGTCCCAGGAGTGATAACCCCCATACCTCCCTAGGTCTAAGTATGGGAGCTTTCCGACTCTGACAAGGACCATGTCAACTTGTCGTCAGACACATTACAGTTTCATCCTCGTACCCTAACGTCCCCCTGCAAGGCAGCGCGCCTACTGGCATCAATACCCCTTTGGCCCTATGCAGGCGAATCATTCCACACATCCCTTGCGGGCAGTGTCATCGCTGCAGTGTCCAATGGGCAGCAGGATTTTTCCCTTACAAGATTTTTAGTTTTGGTTCGGGTATAGTTTCTAGGTGGGTACACGCTGCACCCTGGCTTGCCAGAACCCACCCATTGTGTATGAACGCGAATGGGTGGGTCCCCCCAAGCCATGGTTGTCGTGTACCTATTTTTTACCAGTGCTAGATTCACCACACCCACGACTGGCTCCTATCGGCTGTCCGCGACTGCTTATTCTTGTATTCGCAGTTAACCTTGGGGGCTGTTCAGCCTTACGGGCCGTTCCTCTATCCGCAACCTGAGGACGCGCTACGTAGTGGTGATAGGAAACCCACCGAGTAGACTGAAAAAAATTTACTAAAATAATTTTTAAGTCATATCTTCATTTAGTCTGAAAAGACGTTAAAAATGTATGTTATTCTCTGATTATAATACGGATTCCTTGGAAAAATCTAACTTGTACCCTCTAGCAAAATACTGCGTGTATTTTCTGAAAAAGTTTTTCTCTGTCGATCTCTCTAGTACCTTAATGGGAAAGCACTCGACCGGCAATCGGAAGTTCTGAGGTTCGATTCCCAGCGGAGCGAAAGGAGAAGATTTTGTTCAGAAAAAAATTAATTAAAATAATTTTTTATTCATATCTCCACCTAGTCTGAAAAGACGTTACAAATTTCTGTTATTCTCTGATGATAATTCAGATTCCTTAAAAAAATGGAAATTAAACCAATGTTAATTTGTAAAATAATCGAGTAAATTCGAAATATATCTTGAGGTTTTGAAAAGTGTTAAGGGATGTATTTAGAAAGGCGTTATGGAATGAAGGCTTCTACAGAGAATATTAGTTAAGGAAGTGTTCTGGTCAGGGGAGTGGTAGGTGGTGTTGAACATAAGTTTGTGTCTATTATGTAATTTTTACATTATTGAGAAGTATATTCATAAAAGGAAATGGATTGAGAAGATGTGATACAAAGGATATTGGTTGAAGGTGTGTAGTACATGTATAAAAAAAATAAGGGAGTGTGGTAAAGAGGGTATGGGTTAAAAGAGTGTGGTGCATGGTTTCTTAAGAGAAAGTGGTACATGAGATTGGGCGTGGCACAGTGATAGTTAGTATATAGAGAAGAGGATACTGGTTCAGGAAGAGTGGATAACAAATATAAGGGTGCAGGCGTTTTACAAGTATGTGAGTGTGTGGTGTTGCCGCTGGGGTTGTAATGTATCGGAAGGGGCTACGATTAGGCTCCCCACTTTTTTACTGAATCTCTAAGAAAAAATGTATCATCATCTCCATACAAAAATTTTTCCACGCCCTTTGCTTCACCTCTTTTAACCCAGAATGCAGCCTGCCTTCGATTTAACGACAAAAGAACCCAGGGCGTATATCCTAATTGAAAAAGGTTCGCGGTTCATAATTTAATCCCATGGGTTGAAAATCGATTAGGGAAAGAATGATCAGCGTTCGAAGATCTCGTTGGGAAGTGGTCTGCGCCAATTATTCGGATGACACGGGCAAGACTTTTGACGCGGTCGGTCGCGTGCACGAGTTTAGCGGCGATGCTCGAAATGGTTCTAAAGGAGTCAAGACAGTAGGTAGGTCGGTATGTAATTTTCATTCGCACTTGCGAGTCAGCCTTAATCGCGGTCGCGGCGAAATGAACGTTTAATGGAATTGGAATCTCGAAAGGTTTTACGCGGCTGCGAGGCATTAAGAACCGCGAGCGTTTCTTTCCTTGGCTTTAGTATCATTGGCGGCAAATTAAAACCGAACCTCAAAGCGACCGAACGAAATTGAAAGCCCAGCAATTGTACTCGCATGCGATCTTTTAGCACACGCAAACGAATTCTATTCGAGTCAATTAAATTAATCGCATCAACACTTAAATATGTAGGTTCATCCGTTCTGTTAGCACCACCTCAGACAGTCAATTATCCTTTAAATTATATGAATTTGATAGGATTCGCAGCTTCTTGTTGATAGATCCCGTAACTGGAAAGTAAATTAAATCTAGGGTATTTACGCGAATCAACTATGATAATCTACGACTTCATTCATTCATTCTATTCACATTGAAACTACTATCTTCACACTCGCTTTTCAAGTATTTTGAGATTTTCATTAATTTTTGAACGATAGTAGAATATATTTTTAACATGTTTATATCAATGAATGCGCTGATCTTTTCTGAATTCGAAAAGCCTATTAAAAGTTTAATCTAGTCTGAGAAAAGTTGTTATATTTATGAAAAAGCGGAAAGACCTATATGTCCCTATTATGCAACAACTTTTGGACTCTTGTACCGGTCTTCCATAGTGCATGACCCTATTATGGAACAGCAGAGAAATGTGTTTTTTTATATGAATATGGCTTATTTTATATTATTTTCTATATCAACTCGAAATAAATAGTACAATGAACTTTTGTTTCAATCGTTAATAGAGATAAATAGTGATGCATTCGAGACGATTTCGAGAAAATTCGAGAATTTCTCGAAACATGTTCAGGTGAACTCAAAACTTCATGGATATCGAGAATCTGGAATAAAAGTTTCGAGATTCTCGACTCGAGAAGTATTAACTGTTTGATTGATAATTGGTCTTTTTTAATTAAGAATTGAAATATTTCGTAAAAATTTGTTGTACCTTTTTGGTATAAAATTCAACTATTCCAGTTGAAGATTCATCATTTTAATTTAAAATTCATTTTCCTTTAAAAATTTAACGACCTTGTTGAAAATCAATTTTTCTAACTGAAAATTTAAATATTCCAGTTGGAAATTAAATTATTTTTTCGAAAATTCGTTTTTTTGTTTGTTAGAAATTAGTTTTTTTTAACAGAGAATTTTACTATTCTATTTTTGGTTGAAAATGTATCTTTTTTGGAAGAAAAATTAACTGTTTGATTGATAATTAATCTTTTTTATTTAAAAATTGAGAAATTTATTGTACCTTTTTGGTATAAAATTCAGAATTACAGTTGAAGATTCATCATTTTAATTGAAAATTCACCTCTGATTGAAAATTTAACAACCTTGTTGAAAATCAATTTTTCTAACTGAAAATTTAAATATTCCAGTTGAAAATTAAATTATTTTGTTGAAAATTTGTTTGTTTTTGTTTGTTGGATATTAGTTTTTTTAACAGAAAATTCAACTATTCTATTTTTGGTTGAAAATGTATCTTTTTTGGAAAAAAAATTAACTGTTTGATTGATAATTGATCTTTTTTATTCAAAAATTTAAATATTTCGTAAATATTTTTTCTACGTCTTTGGTATAAAATACAACTATTCCAGTTGAACATTCATAATTTTAATTGAAAATTCATCTCTGATTGAAAATGTAACGACCTTGTTGAAAATCAATTTTTCTATTATAACTGAAAATTTAACTATTATGTTGAAAATTCGTTTTTTTGTTTGTTAAAAATTAGTTTTTTAAACGGAAAATTTAACTATTCTATTTTTGGTTTAAAATGTATCTTTTTGGAAGGAAAATTAACTGTTTAATTGATAATTGATCTTTTTTATTTAAAAATTGAAATATTTCGTAAAAATTTCTTGTACCATTTTGGTATAAAATTCAACTATTCCAGTTGAAGATTTATTATTTTAATTGAGAATTCGGCTATGATTGAAAATTTAACGACCTTGTTGAAAATAAGTTTTTCTAACTGAAAATTTAACTATTTTGCTGAAAATTAGTTTTTTGTTTGTTTGTTAGAAATTAGTTTTTTCAAACAGAGAATTTAACTGTTCTGTTTTTTGTTGAAAATGTATTCATCATTTTAATTGAAAATTCATCTCTGATTGAAAATTTAACAACCTTGTTGAAAATCAATTTTTCTATTATAAATGAAAATTTAACTATTATGTTGAAAATTCGTTTTTTTGTTTGTTAGAAATTAGTTTTTTTAAACGGAAAATTTAACTATTCTATTTTTGGTTTAAAATGTATCTTTTTGGAAGGAAAATTAACTGTTTGATTGATAATTGAACTTTTTTATTTGAAAATTGAAAATTTGTTTGTACCTTCTTGGTATGAAATTCAACTATTCCAGTTGAAGATTCATCATTTTAATTGAAAATTCATCTTTGATTGAAAATTCAACACCTTGTTGAAAATCAATTTTTCTAACTGAAAATTTAAATATTCTAGTTGAAAATTTAACTATTTTGTTGAAAATTTGTTTGTTTTTGTTTGTTGGATATTAGTTAAAAATTAGTTTTTTTAAACTGAAAATTTAACTATTTTAGTTGAAAATTTAGCTATTTTGTTGAAAAGTCGTTTTTCTGTTTGTTAGAAATTGGTTTTTTCAAACAGAAAATTTAATTATTCTATTTTTGGTTGAAAATGGATATTTCTTGGAAGGAAGATTAGCTGTTTAATTGATAATTGATCTTTTTTATTTAAAAAATTGAAATATTTCGTAAAAATTTCTTGTACCATTTTGGTATAAAATTCAACTATTCCAGTTGAAGATTTATTATTTTAATTGAGAATTCGGCTATGATTGAAAATTTAACGACCTTGTTGAAAATAAATTTTTCTAACTGAAAATTTAACTATTTTGCTGAAAATTAGTTTTTTGTTTGTTTGTTAGAAATTAGTTTTTTCAAACAGAGAATTTAACTATTCTATTTTTGGTTGAAAATGTATCTTTTTTGGAAGAAAAATTAACTGTTTGATTGATAATTGATCTTTTTTATTTAAAAATCAAAATAAATTTCGTAAAAATTTTGTGTACCTTTTTGGTATAAAATGCAACTATTCCAGTTAAAGATTCATTATTTTAATTGAAAATTCATCGCTGATTGAAAATTTAACGACCTTGTTGAAAATCAATTTTTGTAACTGAAAATTTAACTATTCCAGTTGAAAATTTAACTATTATGTTGAAAATTCGTTTTTTTGTTTGTTAAAAATTAGTTTTTTTGAACAGAAAGTTTAACTATTCTATTTTTTGTTAAAAATGTATCTTTTTTGGAAGGAAAATTAACTGTTTAATTGATCATTGATCTTTTTTATTTAAAAATTGAAATATTTCATAAAAATGTTGTGTACCTTTTTGGTATAAAATTCAACTATTCCAGTTGAGGATTCATAATTTTAATTGAAAATTCATCTCTGATTGAAATTTTAACGACCTTGTTGAAAATCAATGTTTCAAACTGAAAATTTAACTATTCTAGTTGAAAATTTAACTCTTTTGTTGAAAATTCGTTTTTTTTGTTTGTTAGAAATTGGTTTTTTTAAACAGAAAATTTAACTATTTTATTTTTGGTTGAAAATGTATCTCTTTTGGAAGGAAAATTAGCTGTTTCATTGATAATTGATCTTTTTTATTTGAAAATTGAAATATTTCGTGAAAATTTGTTCTAACCTTTTGGTATAAAATTCAACAATTCCAGTTGGAAATTCATCATTTTTATTGAAAATTCATCTCTGATTGAAAATTTAACGACCTTGTTGAAAATCAATTTTTCTAACTGAAAATTTAAATCTTCCCGTTGAAAATCAATTTTTCTAACTGAAAATTTTAATATTCCCGTTGAAAAATTAACTATTTTGTTGAAAATTCGTTTTTTTGTTTGTTAGAACAATAGCGATCCAGTTTTTCTATTATTTTCTTTTTAATTATTAAGTTTCAATTTAATATCTTAAAATTTTCTAACTTCTGGTTAAAGATTAAAAAGAACAAATTATTTAAAATTCAAAATATTTAATTGACAGACTTTAGGAATAAATAATAATCGTAAATGAAGAGTTAAAAATTAAACGATTTGAAATTAAAAAGTTTAATATTGTGGTTTTGAACTCTGAATTTTTAATGTCTCCCTTTTTTGAGTTTCAATTTTGCAATTGCAATTGAAATGGTGGAATTTAAAAAAGTAAAATTAACCATTTCTAAAGTGCTAATTCTTTAGGCATAATATTTAATTTATTTTTGATCTCAGAAAAAATTATCTATTCAATTCTTATACTAAATTATATTTTTTTCATATAATAAAAATTGTATAAATTCAGAAGCTTCAACTTCGAAAGATTGAATGTAATTTTCAATTTTAAGTTGTCCAATTTTAATCGGTTTGAAATAAAAATTATGTAAATTCAAAAGTTTTAAATTTATAAATTATTCAATTTCAACGCTTTTTATTTAAAAATAATACATGGTTAATTCCTTTGATTTTTAGGTTTTTCAATTTTCAAAATCCTAATTTGAAATTATTCAAATTTGAACATGTTGAAATTGTCCTATTTTTGACTTTTTATTTTGAAATCATTCTATTTAAAAGAAAATTGTTTAATTTTGAACGCTTTAAATTAGAAATTATACAATGGCAACTCCTTTTTAAATGAAATTGTCAAATTTCAAAAATTTTAGCCTGACATTTTTTAATTTTTTTAGCTTTTGAGACGAGATTCGAGACAAGATTTAAAACGTGATTCATGATGATACTCGAGACAAGATTCGAGACAAGATTTGAAACGTGATTCGAAACGAGATTTGAAAGTTTCGGGACGAGATTCGAGACAAGATTCAAGGCTAGACTCGAGACGAGACTTAAGAAAAAACTCAAAACGAGACAAGAGATGAGACTGAAGACGAGGCTCAAGACAAGACTCATAACGAGACTCAAGGCATGATTCGCTGAGAGATTCAACACGAATTTGAGACGAGATTTGAGACAAGAATGTAAAACTTGATTCGAGACGAGATTTCGAGACAAGATTAAACACATGATTCAAGACGAGATTCGAGACGAGATTCAAGACGAGACTCGAGATAAGACTCAAGGCAAGACTCGAGACTAAACTCAAGATATGGTTCAAAACGGGACTTAAGGCAAGAAAATTAAGGCAAGGCTCCATACGACACTCAAGACGAGACTCAAGACAGGACTTGAGACAAGATTCAAGATGAAACTTTAAAACGTTTAAAACTTTAAATTTAAACCTGATTCGAGACGAGATTCAAGACGAGATTCGAGGCGAGACTCGAGACGAAATTCGAGACGAGATTCAAGACAAGACTCGATACGAGACTCAAGGCAAGACTCGATACGAGGCTCAATATATGATTCGAGACGAGACTTAAGGCAAGAGAATTAAGGCATGGCTTCACACGATATTCAAGGCGAGACTTAAGACAAGACTTGAGACAAGATCAGAATTTGTATCCAAACCAAACAGTTTCATTCCGATCTAATCCGAAGTTAGTTTTCAATCCGAATTATTTCGAGGCCTATTCAAAATCATTCCGAACTTGGAATCCGAATGAATCCGGTCGATCCGAATTAATCAGAATTAATTCGACCTTTAAACCCGAATAATTTCGTTCAATCCGAACGAATCCGTTCGATCAGAACTTTCAATCTGGATGGATCCGAATTGATCCGGTCTATCCGAATGATTCCGAAAAATTCGGATAACTTCGGATTAATTCGGATTGACCGGATTTATTCGGATTGAAAGTTCGGATTAATTCTGATTAATTCGGATTGAACGGATTTATTCCAATTAAAGTTTTGGATTGATTTTGAATGGGCTTCGGATTAATTTGGATTGAAAACTTCCTTCGGCTTAGATCAGAATGAAACTGTTTGGTTCGCATACAAATTTTGGAATGATTCGCAAAATTTCGGATTGGTTCAGAATGAATTTCAATCCGAAGCTTTCGCTAGGGTTTCTTATACAGGGTGCCCGAAAAGTGATGAAACACCCAAATAATTTACCAGGTAAAATATTTTTCAAAAAGGTCAAGGTCATTCTTGAAGTAACTTTTAACGAGGAATCCAGTGGTGACCTCAAATTTGACCTTGAGCTTGACCTTCAAGGTTATTTCAAGGTCAACTTTGTTTTTTAAAGTGGGAACCCCTATTTTTGACAACGGCAATCGATAGAGCGGGAAATTTTAAGTCCAAGCACGTACTTAGGTCATAGGTCAAGGGTGACCTTGAACTTCAGCTGGAGGTTATTAGGCTTGGCCCAGGTATGGGGCGGGTCCAATCTGTACTCAAAGTCAAATTCAAGGTCACCACTGGATTCCTCGTTAAAAGTTACTCCAAGAATGACCTCGACGTTTTTCTTAAACACCTGAGCCGCAGCAGTACAGATTTAACCCGCCCCATGCCTGAGTCAAGCCTAATAACCTTCAGCTGAAGTTCAAGGTCACCCTTGACCCATGACCTGAGTACATTTTTGGACGTAAAATTTCCCGCTCTTTCGATTGCCGTTGTCAAAAATAGGGGTTCCCACTTTAAAAACAAAGTTTACCTTGAAATAACATTGAAGGTCAAGCTCAAGGACAAATACAAGGTCACCACTGGATAATTACTGCATAATATTATGCAAACAGTTATCATATTAATTTTTGAATATGAAGAAAATGCCAAAATCGTATTTTTTGCCAGAATTCCCAGATTTCTCTCATTGAGTGAGAAGGATCCATGTTCCTACTGATTGTTATCAATGTTTATATAAACTTTGATTATTATTGTGAAGAGTTCAATTTAAATTGAAATGTCGATCAATTACCGCCTGTGGTTTGCGAGTTGGAGTAACTGTTCGCTGATCTCGATTATGAAAGTTCACTATAGCCCGAGCTAAATGATTATTTAGCCGCAGGTCTGCAAACTCAAAGAAGGCAGCTTGTCAACCCACGCTTACGTTTTAGCACGTGTCTTGATTGACGTGCAATGATCCAAGTTCTTTAACCTCTTGTAGTGCGTCACGTCGTAAACTTATTGCTCAGAAATGGATGGTCACTGAATTGAAAAAGGAGGTGTTACAAGTCAACCGCAATTACCTATCAGTGATTTTTTTTTACATCCTGCAGAAGGTGAATGCCATTCAGTCAAGGTTCACTTGTTCAAGTGTCAATTAAACTTGAAATACGGGCAGCGAAACTTTTTGTCCTACGCCAACGCAAATCTTCATTCTCATTTTGGGTTAGAAAGTCATCTCTGTAGGTTAGACTTTCGTAGAGAGTTGAGTGGCTGCTTTTTGCTAAAATCATTCTGTCGAGTCTCATATCCGTGTTAAAAATAATAGAAAGTATAGGCAATTCATGAGGAAGAATACGTGTCCTTTCGCGAGATAAGGTACCACTCTGTGCCAAGTAAAAATAATTATAGTTGGCTAAGTCTTCAATGATCACCCATTTAAGACATAGCCAAAATACGCTCGAGACGTTTTCTGAGTCTCGCTTCTGTTCGCGAGCGAGACTTTACTTTATATTTTGAAATCCAACTTAAGACTAGGGCAACATTATCCCAAAAAGCCTAAAGTTTGTAAAAAAAACCCAAGGTCATACCCTAGGTGACTTTCAACAAGAAATCCAACGGTGACCTTGGATTTGACCTTGAACCTGATTTTCAAGGTCATTTTTAAGACAAAGCCAAGATACGCTCGAGACGTTTTCTGAGTCTCGCTTCTGATCGCGAGCGAGACTTTACTTTATATCTTGAAATCCAACTTAAGACTAGGGCAACATTATCCCAAAAAGCTTAAAGTTTGTTAAAAAAAAATCGAGATCATACTCTAGGTAACTTCCAACGAGAATTCCAATGGTGACCTTGGGTTTGACCTTGAACCTGATTTTCAAGGTCATTTTTAGGACATAGCCAAGATACGCTCGAGACGTTTTCTGAGTCTCGCTTCTGATCGCGAGCGAGACTTTACTTTATATCTTGAAATCCAACTCAAGACTAGGGCAACATTATCCCAAAAAGCTTAAAATTTTTTTTTTTTAAATCAAGGTCATACCCTAGGTAACTTCCAACGAGAAATCCAATGGTGACCTTGGGTTTGACCTTGCACCTGATTTTCAAGGTCATTTTCAGGACATAGCCAAGATACGCTCGAGACGTTTTCTGAGTCTCGCTTCTGTTTGCGAGCGAGACATTACCTTAGATCTTGAAATCCAACTTAAGAGTAGGCCAACATTATCCCAAAAAGCCTAAAGTTTGTAAAAAAACCAAGGTCATACCCTAGGTGACTTTCCACAAGAAATCCAACGGTGACCTTGGATTTGACCTTGAACCTGATTTTCAAGGTCGTTTTTAAGACATAGCCAAGATACGCTCGAGACGTTTTCTGAATCTCGCTTCTGACCGCGAGCGAGACTTTACTTTATATCTTGAAATCCAACTCAAGCCTAGGGCAGTATTATCCCAAAAAGCTTAAAGTTTGTTTTAAAAAAATCAAGATAACTAGGTAACCTAGGTAACCTAGGTAACTTCCAACGAGAATTCCAATGGTGACCTTGGGTTTGACCTTGAACCTTATTTTCAAGATCATTTTTAAGACATAGCCAAGATACGCTCGAGACGTTTTCTGAGTCTCGCTTCTGATCGCGAACGAGACTTTACTTTATATTTTGAAATCCAACTCAAGACTAGGGCAACATTATCCCAAAAAGCTTAAAGTTTGTTAAAAAAAACCAAGGTCATACCCTAGGTGACTTTCAACGAGAAATCCAACGGTGACCTTGGATTTGACCTTGAACCTGGTTCTCAAGGTCATTTTGAGGTCAGCTTTGTTTTTTTTTTAATGGGAATGCGTATTTTTGGTGCCAGAATCGAAAAGAGCGGGAAACTTTACGTTCGGGTATTTGTTTAGGTCGAAGGTTAACGTGATCTCTACAGGTCAAATAAAGGTCAAAGTACGGGGGTTGAAAAGGAATTTTTTTCTTGAAAATTCAACTCTCTTTGAAAAAATTTATCTTTTTTATTCGAAAATTCGACTTTTTTGCTTGACAATTGAACTATTTTTATGGCGATTTATTTATTAGTTGAAAATTCAACTCTCTTCGAAAAAAGTCGTCCTTTTGGCTTTTTATTTTTTTCTCTATTTCTTGAAAATTCATCTATTTTTTAGAAATTCAAATAGTTGGTTCAAAATTCAACTATTTTGTTAAGAATTCGTTTTATTTTATTATTATAATTTATTATTTTTATATTTTTGTTATGGTAGAAAATTCATCTTTCTTGATTGAAAATGAACTTTTTTGTTGAAAATTCAACTCTCTTGAAAAAAAATCGTCTTTTTGGCTTCAAAATTCAACTATTTTATTAAATTCATATTTTTTGCTCGAAAGTTCAACTATTTTATTAAAGTCGTCTTTTTTGGTGAAAAATTCAACTATTTTGTTAGAAATTCATCCTTTTGGGTTGAAAAAAAAGTTTCATGGCAGAAAATTCATCTTTCTTGGTTGAAAAGGAATTTTTTTGTTGAAAATTGAACTCTCTTCGAAGAAATTCGTCCTTTTGGCTTTTTATTTTTTTCTCTGTTTCTTGAAAATTCAACTATTTTTTTAGAAATTAAAATATTTGGTTGAAAATTCAACTATTTTGTTAAAAATTCGTTTTATTTTATTATTATAATTTATTATTTTTATATTTGTTTTATGGCAGAAAATTCATCTTTCATGATTCAAAATGAAATATTTTGTTGAAAATTTGTCTTTTTGGGTTGAAAAAAATTAATTCTGGTTGAAAATTAATTTCCTTTTAGAACTCATTTCTTATTGAAAAAATTCATCTTTTTCTTTTTTCTCTGTTGTAAAAAATGAAATTTTTTGTAAAAAATTCAACTATTTTTTAGAAACTCAAATAAATTCAACTATTTAATTACTTCCATCTTTTTTGATCGGACATTCAAATTTTTTTTTTAATTTGTTCGTTTCGTTTGGAAAAAATGTTTTATGGTAGAAAATTCATCTTTCTTTGTTGAAAAAGAAGTTTTTTTTTGAAAATTCAAAAAATATTTTTTTTCATAAGAAACAAATTATTTTTTAACCACAAAAAGAAGAATTGAATTTTCAGTTAAGACAATCAATTCTCAACCAAAAAAATTAATTCTCAACAAAATAATTCAATTTTAAATTAGAAAAGATAAATTTATAAACCAAAAATATAATATTTCAATTTGCACTTAGAAAAGTAAATTTAAAAAAAATCGAGTTTTCATGAAAATTAATTAATTTCCAACTAAAAATATAAATTTTCAAGCGAAAATGGAATAGTTATATCTTCAGTTAAAAAATTAATTTTCAACTAAAAAGAAACGAATTTTCAACCAAAGAAATTATTTTTTAATCACAATGATGAATTTTCAACCAAACCAAAATGAATTCTTAATAAAAAATAGAATAGTTTAATTTTTTACTGAACAGATAATTTTTTAACGAAAAAGATTACATTTCTATCAAAAAAGGTAAATTTTCCACAAAAAATGGAATAGTTAAAGTAAATTTTAAAATTAAATGACGAATCTTTAACTTAACAAAATTTAATTCTTAACCAAGTACATGTATTTCAAACTAAAAAGATAAATTTTCTATCAAAAATAAAAAGTAGGATAATTTTCAGTTGGTAAAATAAATTTCCAAACAAAAAAAAAAAGAATTTTCAACCAAAGAAATTAATTTTTAACCAAAAAGATGAAATTTCAACTAGAGAGTACTCTTTTACCAAAAAAAGACGGATTTTCAATAAATAGTTAAATTTTCACCCAAAACAGATAAATTTTCAACTAAAAATATAATAGTTAAATTTTCAGTAAAAAAAAATATAATTTTCAATAAAATGAAATCAAATTTCCAACGAAACAGTATAGTTTTCAACCAAGAAGATTAAATTTCTATCAAAAAATATAAATTTTCG
>CAKNYM010049998.1:74040-91903 GCA_932195095.1 Andricus curvator | reverse complement strand
ATTGAGATTTTCAGTGAAAAAAATAATTTTTAACAAAATAAAATAAATTTTCAACCAAACAGAAGAATTTTTAAACAAGAAGATTCAACATCTATCAAAAAAGAAGAATATTTGAAAACAAATGGAATAGTCAAATTTTCAGATAAAAAATAAATTTTCAATAAAAAAAACTCATTTACAAACATGAAAATAAATTTGCAACCAAAAAAATAAATTTTCAATCAAAAAGATAAATTTTCAAGCAGGAAATGGAATAGTTAAATTTGCAGTAAAGAAATTAGTGTTCCATAAATAAAATGAATTTTTCAACGAAATAGTTGAATTTTCAATGAAACTGATAAACTTTCAATCAAAAAGATGAAATTTCCATTAAAAAGGATACATTTTCGACAAAGAGAGAAATATTGGAATTTTTAGTTTAAAAAAATTAAATTATCATAAAAAATAACTAAGTTTTAAACAAAGAAATCCATTTTTAACCAAAATAAAAACAATTTTGTGGAAGAATATTAATCTTCTTAGTAAAAAATTTATTTTTTTGCTTGACAAATCATTTGTTTGGTTACAAATTTAACTATTTTGTTAAAAATTCGTTTTTTATAATTACAAATAATTATTTTTTTAATGTAAATTATAACTTTTTTATTTTAGATTGAAAATTGAGTTTAGAATTCATTTATTTTTTTGAACATTAATTTCTTTTGGTTGCAAATTAGTTTTTTTATTAAAAATGAATTCTTTAAATGAAAATATAACTATTCCATTTTTGGTTGAAAATTGTTATTTTTTAGGTGAAAATTCATGTGTTTTATTGAAAATTCCTTTTCTTTTTAGTAGAAAGTTAACATTGATCGTTGAAAATTCAAGTTTTATGTAGAAAATTTAACTATTTGTTTCAAATTTTTTGTATTGAAGATTCATCATTCTAGTTGAAAATTCAATTTAATTAATTTAAATTTAATTTTATTTTATTATATTAAGACAATTATCAAATTTTATTATGAAAGAAATAAAAATTTCTTCAAATGAAGATTCAAATTTCTATAATTTATTAATGTTTAAATCAGGCAAAGGGAATTTTTATAGTCCTTGGTTGAAAAATCAATTACTTTGATAAATTTTTTTATTATAATAATATTTTCAACTGAAAATTTAACTACTCCCTTTTGGGTTGAAAATTTTTCTTCTTTAGTTGAAAATTCATACATTCTGTTGAAAATTCGTCTTTCATGTTAGAATATTAATCTTCTTGATGAAAAGTTTATCTTTTTGGTTAAAAATTCATTTCTTTGGTTAAAAATATAACCATTGTGTTGAAAATTCGTACTTTCAGATTGAATTTAACATTTCTCGTTGAGAGTTCATCTTTTTGTTTGTTCAAAAATAAATTTTTCGTTGTGAAGATTCATCATTTTAGTTGAAAATTCGTCTTTATAGTGGCAAATTTAACCAGTTTGTTTGAGATAAAAATTCAGCTATTCCATTTTTGTTTGAAAATTTATAGTTTCAATTAAAAATTGAACTTTTCTATCTGAAAATTTATGTATTTTGTTTAAAAAAATTTTTTATTGTACTCAAATAATTCCTTTTTTTTTAATGGCACTGTTTGATTGTAAGTTAACTATTTTGGTTGAAGATTCAACAATTTTGTTAAAATTTTTTTTGTTTAAAAATTTGTGTTTTGTTATAGAATATTAATCTTCTTGAGAAAAATGTATCTTTTTGGTTGACAATTTTTTCTCTAGTTAAAAATTTAACTATTTTGTAAAAAATTCGTAATTTATGGTTACAAATTATTTTTCTTAAATGTAAATATAACGATTTTTGGATACAAGTTTATATTTTTCAGTTAAAAATTCATTTATTATGTTGAAAACTAATTTTTTGATAAAAAATTTAACTATTTTTTTAAATATTCGGGTTTCTTTTATTGAAAATTATTTTTTTCAACATAAAGCAGAACCATTTCATTTTTGGTTCAAAATTTATATTTTCAGTTGAAAATTCATGTGTTTTATTAAAAATTCGTCTTTTTTGGTAGAATATTAATACTTATGGTTAAAGATTCAAATATTAGGTCGAAAATTCAACTATTTGGTTCCAAAGTATTTTTTTTTATTGAAGATTCATCATTGTAGATAAAAATTAATTTCTTTTGGTCGAAAATTTAATTACTTTGTTAAACAAGTTTTTTTTTTAAATTAATTTTTTTAATTGAATACTCAACTATTCCATTTTTGGTTGAAAATTTATCTTTTCGAGTTCAAACTTCATGTTTTTTTTTAATTCGTCTTTGCTTGTTGGAAATCAATCTTCTTTGTTAAAACTTTTTATTCCTTTAAAGATAGCTAATTTTAGTTGAAAAATTATTTTTTTGGAAATTCATGTATGTTGTATCTTTTTTGGTAGAAAATAATTCTTATTGGTAGAAAATTGATCTTCTTGGTTGAACATTTATTTCAACGGTTGTAAATTTAACCTGAATTAAAAATTGATAACGGTCAGGGAAAATGAAAAATTTGTCAGTGAAAAGTTAGGGAAAGTAAAAAAATTTCGAAATTGGTATTTTGTAGCAATTCTCTTTTTCAAATTACGCGCCTTAAGTTATACTGTATCAGGGGTGGGGAAAATTAGTGGTCGAAGGGGGTGAGAAGTTTGGTAATATCCTGATTTTCGGGTCAAGCCATCTGGTCCATAAAATCAAGGAATTCCAATTTATAAATATACTTTGCAAGCAAAATTTTCACGATGTTGACATTTTGTTAATATAATTAGTTTATAACAATTAGATTCGATATCCTGTGGATTATTTATATTCTTTAGATAATTCGCCATTCATTTTCATTGAGAATGGGATTCATGAAGTTATTTATTTACAGATGAAAAATAATAATTAAAAAATGTCTCATTTTCGCTCTTTATTTATTTATATGAAAAATAGAAAATGATACAAATTGAAAAATCTAATCCATAGACGCTCTTATACAACTATTGCTGATCACTAAAAAAAAATTTTGAAAATCGATTAAGAATTGTAGGTTGTACGTGATTTTGAATAGTAAATCCCGATTCAGCCCATTGTACGACGTAAGGACAGTGCTTCGGCTCCCCAACTGCACTGCGCATGCCTTGCATAGACAGTCTCATTGGCTGTAAATGGCGCGCTTTTTCAAAACTATCATATGCGTAAATCAGTTTTTTATAAATTTTTTATAAGAAATCATCATTGTGGAAATAATAACAATTAATTTTCAGATCACAAAATGGTCTTTTAGAGTGAAATGTGAAATAATTATTTTATTTTACTCTTTGAAAATAAATTAATGATTTTAAATTCAAAGGAAGGAATGTCCTTTTTCAGCAATGTGAATTTTAAATCATTCATAATATTTTTTGGTACTTTATGATTATTATATATTGTTAAAAATTGATTTGCACATTTAATCATTTCAAATAAGCGCGCGATCCATATCCAATGAGCCTGCTGGTTTCGGCGCATGCGCAGTGCGGTTATGTAGCCAAATTGGGAGCACTGCACAGTGCTCCCAGTCTTCTTCCGCAGCCGCACTGCGCATGCGTCGCGCCGACTTTCTGATTGGCTGCATAGCGCGTGCTTATTTAAAATGTTTGGAATATGCAAATTAATTGTTTTGAACAAATAATAATTAGAAAATGCATAAAAATACATTTTTCATTGCAAAATAAACATTCGCATTCATAGATATAATAATAATGCGATTTCATTGCTGAAAACACATTATTCTGTAACTGTATTATTATTATTAATATGATTAGTAGTATTATAATTTTTAATTAATAATTAATATTTTTGTATGAAAAAAAATTAAATTAATTAATTATGAGAAAAATTTGTTTTTCTTCGATGTCCGAAGGAATAATGTGTTTTCAGAAGTGAAATCAAATAATTATGATATTTATGACTGCGAAAGTATATTTTGCAATAACAAATGTACTTTTATGCATTTTCTAAATATTATTTGTTTAAAACAATTAATTTGCATATTTTAAACATTTTAAATAAGCGCGCGCTATGCAGCCAATCAGAAATTCGGCACGACGCATGCGCAGTGCGGTTGGGGAGCAAGATTGGGACCACTGGCTCTGCGTGAGGATTGCAGTTCGATCAAACTGCTTTTTCGAAAAACTATATATTGAAAGTATTATAAGAAGATGAGTTTGGCGGTCTTTATGAAAAAGCACTATTACTCACTAGCATCTTTATTTGGCATTTGCGCGATTGACGTGATTACTCCATTACGCGTCCTCCAAAAGAACAAAAGCAACACTGAGCAACACGAATCGCGACCGACTGAGGGCGCCAGCATTGTTTCATGCCACGTTCTGATTGATCAAGATGAGACCATGCAAAAGCGCGGGTAATTATAAATGTATGAAAACCTAAAAACACGAAATAGATATAATACAGCGAGGAAAATGTTTTATTCGTACAACAAAATAACTTCATTGGTTTTTGTGCAATAAATTTTTTTCATGGTTCCACCAAATTTTGATTTCCATAACAAAACGTCTTGTTAAACCAACGTTATAATTTGTTAAACCAATAGAATTTTTTGTTTGGTCAGCAAAAGTTTTGTTGGGCCAAACATTAATTTTTGTTGTAAAAATTTTCATTTTTGCAAAGTTTATACTTTCATACAAAAAATTCGTCAAATTTTTTTAAAAATTGGCTTTCACAGATCTCTTAAGAATTCATTTAGCCTCCGTTAAAAAAAAATCTTAAAATTGGTTGAAAATATAGGCCGGAATATTATATTGAACATTTTTTCATTGGATCTTCACACAGTGCTATTTCAATGTTTTTTTTATTATTATTATACCATTAAACCATATCCCTTTCGGGGTAAACTCTAACTCATTCGTTTTTAGCCCTGTTATGCCACTAAGGATTGAGTAGGCATTTATAGGTTATTTTTAATTTTACAATATTGTAGTTTCAAATTCAAATATTCAAAATGTCAGGTCAATTTAGAAATAAATATTTCAAAATTTCATGTTAAAAGCCTTGATAGTCAGTTTCGAATACAAAAATTTTAGATGTAAATATAAAGTAATTTAAAATTGAAAAGCTTAAAAATGTCTGATTTTTATTTGAAGATTTAAACAAATAAATCATTTCAAATTAAAAAGTATGCGATTGATAAAGTTCAAGAATGAATAATAATTCTAAAAGAAGTGTTAAAAATAAAACGATATGAAATAAAAAAATAAAAAATTGGGTTTAAAATCAAAATAGATAAAAATCAAACTAACTGAAATTGAGACTTCAGTAATTCAATAATTTTGACAATTTTAAATGGATCCAATTTTAGAGTTCTGAATTTTCATGTTGAACGCTTTTTCAATATTTCTCTTCCATAAGTTTTAATTTGCGAACTAAAATTGAATTGATTGAATTTTGGAAAGTATAATTAACAGTTTAAAAATTAATAATTCTTAAGTCATTTAAATTTACTTCAAATAATTAAATATTTAAAGGGCTTGAGTACAAAAAAGTTTTAATATTACAACTTTTGGTGACTAAAATTTTTTTAGTTTTGAATGAAGTTTGCGTTCGTTTAAGTTTCAGCGCTTGGAGTCAAAATTTTTCCATTTTGAATGATTCCGATTAAAAAATAATATTCATTTTGAACGTTTTTTTAGAATAATTCAATTCATTTTTCGATTAGAAAAATTTGTATCAGCTTTAATATTGAATCATAATTTTCTTATATAATAACAATTTAAAAGTTCTGAAGCTTTGATTTTAAAAGATTCAATTTAGTTTTCAATTTCAAATTGTCAAATAATTATCGCTTACAATTTAAAATTATTCAAATTCAAAAATTTCCAATTCTGAATTGTCTACTTTTGAACGCTTTTAATTAAAAATTACACAGCTTCAATTCCTTTGAATTTTCAATGATCCAATTTCCTGTTTTCGAAATTTCAAGCTGAATTTCGTGATTCTTCAATTAAAAATAAAATTGTTTCATTTTTAGCGCTTCAAGTTAGAAATTACACAATTCTAAAAAATTTAATTTTTGATATTAAGGTTCTTGACCAGGTAATTGCGTTAATAACTGTGACGTTAATTTGTTTGTCTACTGGTCTAAAATAAATATTTTTGGAATATTGATTTTTTTGAATTGTGAAAAACATGCTCTCTTGCTCCGCTGGGATTCGAACTCCAGATCTTTCAGATTGCGGTCTGATGCTCTAACTCACTACTCACTACGAAGATTTTACAAGTAATTGATGCACATTTTACTTTGTAATTCGGATTAAATAATATTGCACTGGGAAAAATTTAATGAAGAAATTGAAATCATAGACATTAGTCATTCTTGAAAAGAAGATATCGCACCTGAAATGTGACAGTTTTTAAGGTTATGTTAAAATCTGACGTTTCAACAGCGCATGTACCCAAAAAGCGCGGTACTATTTAAAATTATATAATATACACTTGCTATATGACGTTAATATTATATTTTTTAGGAAGTTAGGTATTTCTGTCATTCAATTTAATTTATTTTCAAAAAGAATACAAAGTGTTTGTTAATATTTATCTGTATAATTATTCATAGTACTTATTGATTTTAAATAGGCCCGCGCTTTTCGGCACATGCGCAGTTGGATATATGAATAGCCATCTATCGGAAATCAACGAACTAAAAAGGAACACTAAAAAAGACTTCTATTGGAGTCTCAGTTCTAAATCATGATCCAACAAACCATGGTCCCGCCACTTTGATGCTCAAATACGTTCGACTTCGCGTTACCCGAGTACCCCCACCATACTCGCTGCACAGGCGCGAACGGAACGTGAAGGCAACTGCCATTCAAATTCAAAGTTGTGAAGAAAATTGGATTTAAAGATCCAAGATGGAAGGGTAGTCGGGTCTAACTAGGGAGCCGTCTGATTGGTTGACTTTTTTTTACTTGCGCGTGGCGAGACCATAGTTTGTTGGATCATCGTTCTAAATGATACCAACTTTTACTTGAGCCGCAAAATCACCGAACGCTCAGTTTTTTCTGTGAACTACTTGGGCAAAATGAGGCACATTTCTACACGAAGACCCATACCAATACCAATTTAGTAAATGAGACATAACTCGCCTTGATGTACCCTCATCGATCTTAATTAGACGTAGCTTAGCTTAATTGGAGGAAATCTTAATGCGCTGCATAAATCAAGAGAATGCCATGCATGTGTAGGTGCGTGTGTGTGTGTGTCTTCTTGACGATGGGGCGTTAATGACAAAAATGAAAAGATGGACGTAGGAGAATATTCAACTGAACAATGACTCTACACCCTGGAGGGATTGTCCGGCTAGGCTGTCTTTGAAGTTGTCCTCTGGCAGGGCCTTGGTACATGCAGTCTGATACATGCAATCCCGCTGCAATCTTCAAAGACTCGTTGGTAGCATCAGCTACAGATAGCGTGAGGCCGTGGCAAATGTGATCTACGTTCTCGTACTGTACTCTCGAAAAGAAATCGAAAGGGATCTGCTGTAGGTAGCGATGTCTGCAAACCACTACCAAACAAAGGAATAGTGATGCCGCCGAGTGTAACGGCATCCGCCGTTTTGAGAATTAAAGTTTCAGGGCGCTAAGACCCTTTTACTAGATACTCCCTAGACTAGTAATTTCTCGAATGGAAAAGTTCAAGAACCTAAAATAAATCAGAATACGCAAGAAATGAGCAATTATTAAGATTATTAATATTGATATATGAACATCAAAGAAAATGATAGGTTTATTTTAAGTGAGAGAACTAAGATTCAATTATAGTATCGAGTTTCAATTTCGTTATGAACTCGTTATAGTACTGCGCAGTTTCACTGTCTAAAGTGATTTTAAGGTTAGAAACTCGAGACCTTGAGCTATTTTTAGTATCGTTAATAGGTCATGGCGCCAGCCAGATGCCATAAAAAAGCGACCCTTGGACTCTCAAACAGGAAACCGTCAATCACAGTGATTGACGTGCAGCCTGTCGAAAAGTCGACCTTTGGACCCAAATCCTTGAACTGTCACTCACTTTAATTGCCTAATACCAGTAGGAGGAGCAAAGTGACCTCATTTATGATTGCTTATTCGGCACTAAAATTGAGTGACGTCAGCATTCCGATTGGGTAAACGCTAAAAGTAGGGATAAATCCCGCCTTAAACGAGCTTTTAAATATAGATGCAGAGCACGAAAACTTCAGAATATTGTATCTCGGCGCGCGCCTTTTCAAGCTTGAACCTGCGACTCTAGTATCTTCGTTTATTGTACAAGTCTCGGACCTAGAAACTTTTGAGAATTTCGGAGGTAACGTAACCTCACTTTCGTGTTTTCGATGCGTGCGTTTGTGTTTGGCTGTGCCGAAATGTTAAGTGTTAAGCTTACTTGTGTTTTTTCATCGATGATTTATAATATGAGCCTCTAAATATCAGCCACGTCTACCAGAACTTCATAATAAAACGATTGAATTTATTACAAGGATAAATACAGTGTTCAGTGTCATCATTTATTTAAACCCGACCTATTTTCGCGGCTAGTGGTTTCAACCACTCAACGACAGGTAACGAATCCACACTTTCGACGTATCAGCGCATTGTACCAACGGACATTAATCGATTGCAGCGCCTGGGACGTAACACGAGCAGTGCTCCCAATTCGGGTCCACAACTGCACTGCGCATGCGTTGCATCGGTAGTCTCATTGGCTGTAAATGGCGCGCTTTTGTGAAACTATTACATGTGTAAATCAACTTTTTATAATAAATAATCATTTTGGAAATAATAACAATCAATTTTCCGATCACGAAATAGTCTTTTAGAGTGATAAGTGAAATAATTATTTGAATGTACTCTTCACAAATAAATGATTGATTTTAATTTCAAAGGAAGGAATAGCTTTCTTTACCAATGTAAACTTTAAATCATTCATAATATTTTTTTGGAACTTACAATTATTGTATTTTGTGAAAGATTGATTTGCATATTTAATCATTTCAAATAAGCGCGCGATCAACACCCAATGAGGTTGCTGGTGCGACGCATGCGCAGTGTGCTTGGGCAGCCAAATTGGGAGCACTGCCGTCGAGCGATACTTTTCCATACTGAGACGATACCGATACGATACTCACCTTCCAGTCTCGGATTGGTATCGTATCGGAAAAATATCGAAAATTTCCGTCTCGTATCGGTATCGTATCGGAAAAAGAAGCTGCGAGGAGCTTATCCCATTGGGACTAGGCCTTGAAAAAAAATTATTATATATTCCAAAAATCTAAACTCTACAACTCTACATGTCGAATCGCTTTTGAAAATATGTTCAAGACCAATCAATTGTTCCAGAAAATAAACGAAGATTGAAAAAGAATTCAAAAATGTGGAAGATTTGTGGAAATGTGGAAGTGCAATTTTTGTGATTTTTAAATTTTTTCACAATTCGTTGAAAAAATTCGAGAAGAATTTTAGAATTTTTGAAGAAATTAAAAATATGTTTAAACATGAAAACTTTTCTGAAAAAATAAAAATATTTCCTAATTTCTTCCAAACTTCTAAAAGTCCTGAAGTTTGAAAGGTCAAACTGACGCCAATTATTATTCGTCAGATTTTGTAACACACTTTAAAAAAACGAAATTTTCTTTACAATTTCTTGGATTCATTTCCGACATATCTGAAATCTTCAGATATCTTTTCAAATTTTCTGCAAAATCGTAGGAAAATTAGATTCATACTTTAAAATCATAATGACAAATTATTTTCCCCCACAAATTGAAAAACTTCCTCTTTTCTGAAAGTGATAAGTCCTTTCTTTAATAAATACGTTTTTCCCATTACTATATTGTACTATTTTATTTCAATATGTATAACAGGTTATTATTAGAAGATATATATTTTAGTTGTAATCTCATACAATTTCACTTCCTTTTCAAGTTTTTTTAAGTTTAGTGATATTAATATTATCTTCACAATTATTGGAAAAATAATCTCTAATTGACTTATTTGGCTCACTTCTTGAGATCTGTATATTTATAAATAGAGGTTAGGAAACAGTAAACAAACCGGCCCATCTGATCCATGCGCACGCGCATATAAGCAGTCGTACGCTCTTCTATTGTACCGTACGGGAATGACGCGAGAAAAATAAGGAAGTTTAGCCTTTTTTAATATATATAAAAAAATAACAGATTTTAATCATAAAAAGTCACCTACTTATGAACAAAAACACCGCTGAGCAAGTAACGGAATGGGTTTTATAATTTTTTTTCACTCCCAAACTGCTTTTTAACGCACGTACGGGAATGACGTTTTTGTTGTCAAAATGCAATTTTCAGTTTTGATATCGGATTCACAAAAAAATGAGTTAATATTTTCAGCTTAATTTTATAGAATCTTGTATTAAACAATACGCTTAATATTTCTGTATTTATTACTCAACATTAAGAAGAATATTTTACTAGAGAAAGAGACGTACGGTAATGACGTTTGAAATGACAAAAATCGAGGAGCAGACTACGGTTTTTACAATATTATTTATTTAAATTAAAAAATGTGCATAAATTAAATTTAGGTTCATCTCAAGTTTACAAACTTGATACGTTGAGCGTTTTTTAGTTTACTGTCTAAAAAAAGTAACAACAATGTAACAAAAAAGTAACCAAAAAGAAATATTTTTTACCAAAAAATACGAAGTTTCCACCGCTAAACGCAAATATTTATTTTAATTCATGACGTTCATTCTAAACATCATTTGACGGAACAGAGGAGAAAATTGCAAAATAAATGAATTTCGAAACAAATATTTAAATTTTGCACTAAAAAATATCAATTTTTAACAGAAAATGGAATAATTAAACTTTTCGTTCGAAAAATTAATTTCCAATCAAAAAGAACGTATTTTCAAGAAAATAGATCTATTTTCAAACTAAGTGATGAATTTTCAACTCAAATGATGAATCTTCAATTGGAATAGTTTAATTTTGAACCAAAAGAATGAGTTTTCAACTAAAACAATGAATCTTCAACTGGAATATTGGAATTTTCAACAACAAAAAATGAATTTTTACTGAAAAAGATCAATTGTTAACCAAAACTTTCATAATTAAAATTTAAGTTTAATAAATAAATGTTCAACCGAACAGATGAATTTTCAACTAAAACTATGGAATATTCAATTGGAATAAGTTAAATTTTCATTTAAAAAAATTATTTTCCACAAAAAAACTATCTTTCGACAAAAAAAAAATAACTTTAAAAAAAATAGTTACATTTTCAAACAAAGTGATGAATTTTCAACTACAATAGTAAATATTAGTCTGGAATAGTTGAATTTTGAACCAGAAAGGTGAATTTTCAACTCAAATGATGAATCTTTAACTAGAATAGTTGAATTTTTGACCAAAGAGATGAATTTTCAACTAAAAAGATCATTTTCAAACCAAAAATTGAATAATTAAATTTTTAGTCAGAAAATGAATATTCAACCAAAAATATACATTTCTAATCAGATATTTTTCTATCAAATAGCTCAGATTTCAATCAAAGAAATGAATTTTGAATTAAAATGATGAATCTCCAACAAACAAACAAAATTAATTTTTCACAAAAGAGTTTAACTTTCAACCAAGTAATTTTATTTCCAACCTAGAAAATGAATTTTCAACAAAAATGTTAAATATTTAACTGAAATACTTACGAACTACTTATTATTTTCTGGTTATTCCCTACTTTTTCCGGCTCTAAAGTGACAAATTTACTGAAAAAATTTGAATTTTTACATTTTTCACAAGTTTTTAAATAAAAAGATTATTGAATTAATTAATTTCGTTATTTCGGGGGGAAAATGTAACCAAAAGTAACCTTTTCATTAAATAAGTAACTTTTTAGTAACCGCGGATCAAAAAAGTAACTAAGTTACTAAAAAGTAACCGGTTCCGAATCCTGGTTAAGGCCGAATGAGCTTTAACAAAAGAGAATTCACAATCACCAAATTACAGTTGTCGATGCTTTGACCTTTGATTTTAAATGGTCAACAAGAAAAGTTAAATTATCAAAAAAAAAAAATTAATTCTCTACGAAAAATTAAATAGTTGACATTTCAACAAAACAAAAAACGAATTTTCAGCAAAATACTCGTAGTTAAATTTTCAAAAAAAATAAAAAAAAATGTTTAACAAAATAGTTGAACTTTTAACCAAATGTTTTCATTTTCAAAGTACAAAGATGAATTCTTAAACAAAACGACTAATTTTGAACCAAGAAAATTAATTTTCTACCAAGAAAGACGAATTGTAAACAAAATACATACATTTTCAAATAAATAGTTGTATCTTCAAATTAAAAAGATGAATTTTCAGTAAAAAAAATACTTCAACAAAATAGTTGAATTTTCAAGCAGATATGAATTTTCAACTAAAATGATAAATCTGCAACCACGAAAATAAATTTTTAACAACGTAGGTCAACTTTTAATGAAAAAAAGAAAAATTTTCAACCCAAAACACGAATTTTCTACAAAACGGTTGAATTGTTCCGACAACCCGAAACTATTAATTTACCACAAAAAAAATTAATCATCAACCAAATAGTTTCAGTATTTCAGGTAGAAAATTAATTCAAAATAAAAGAAAATAATTTTCCACAAAATTGTTAAATTTTCAACCTAAGAGTTAAACCTTTAAAAAAATGAATTTTTAACAAAGTGGTTCAATTTTTACCCAAGTAGTTGAATCTTCAATTACTAAAAATCAATTCTTAGCCAAAAATGGAATAGTTCAATTTTCAATTAAAACAATTAATTTTCAACCAAAGAAAAATGAATTTTCAACAAAAAAGATACATTGTTTATTAAAATGATGAATTTTCAACAAGAAAAAAAGAAAGTGGTTCAACCTTCACTCAAATAAATAAATTTTCTATTTTTTATAAAATTCTTGACTAAAAGTATAATCATCGAGAGGCTACAGCTGAAAAAGATAAAACAAAAATAAATAATTAAATATTTATCAAACGGTATTATAAATTATTATTATTATTATTATTAATCCTTCTCGTTTTCCGACAATGTGTAAAAGTTGGGGTAAATACAGTGTTTTATATCTAGTGGTGCTAAAATTGCTTTTTATGTGGAAGATGTGAAAATTTGTAACAGTTCTTCGAATTTTTTTCCTTCTTGTACAATATTATTCAATTATTCATATTGAACTTATGAAGGTTTGTTTTTTCTTACTTTAATTGATAAATCTTCATTAATTTAATATGAATAATTGAATAATATTGTAAGAGAAGGAAAACAATTCGAAGAAATATTTTTAATTTTCGCGGGTAGGGTTGCGGGTGGAGAGGGGGGAATGTTTTCTCGAGCCCAACTGAAGATGGCTCTGTTGTCGCAGCAAATATCTAGTCAAAAAAATACATAACAATAAAAATAAACAAAAAATAAATAACATGAACTGCTTGAATTTGTAACCAAAAACATAATTTTTGAACCAAAGAGATTAATTTTGTACTGAAAAATACGATTATTCAACCAATAGTTAAATTTTCAACTGAAAAATGTAAATTTAGAACCGAAAATGGAACACTTAGCATTCAATTAAACAAGTTAATAAAAAACGAATTTTCAAAAAATAAGTTGATTTTCAAACAAAGAGATAAACTTTCAGCTAAAATGAAACATTTCTAGCCAAAAAATGAATGTTTAACGAATTTTCAACAAAAAAGTTGAACTTTCGACCAAAAAGGAGTACTTCAACAAAATAGTTGAATTTACTTGTAATTCTAGGTAATCAACTTTAATCCCATATAAGCCACTTGTAATTCTGGGTCATCACAGAAAATCCACTTGTAATCCTAGGAAATCTAGAATAATCTCAAGTAATCCACTTGTAATCCTAGATAATCTACTTGTTTTTCTAGGTAAACCTAGGTAACCGTAGACATGTATTCCCAGAAAATCTAAAATAACCTTAAGTAATCTACTTGTAATCCCATATAATCCACTTGTATTTCTAGGTAATCCTAGGTAATCCACCTGTATTCCCAGAAGATCCAGAATAATCTTAAATAATCCACTTTTAATCGTAGATAATATTTTTTAATCATAGGTAATCCTGGTAATCTTCTTGTAATCCGAGGAAATTTGGAATACTTTTAGGTAATCCAATTGTAATCCTAGTTAATCTTAGGTAATCCAATTTTAATCCCAGGAAATCCAGCATATCTTAGGTAATCCACTTGGAATTATGATACATCAGCCTTTTTTTTTAAACAAAAATATTTTTTTTTGTTTACAAAATAGAACAAGTTCAGGGGGTGCGCGTTCAAATATAAATTGGAATTTTTTTCGACAGATTACTACCCACTCTACAGCAGAAGTTGTATGTATTTAAAAATAGAAATGTACAAAAAATACAAAATTACAAAATGATATTAAAAGAAATTTTAAATACAAAGACAAATCAGACAAATAAAATTATTTGAAATGTATTTGATTATTAATTATTTGAAATGTAAAGTATTTGAAATGATAATTTTTCGAGCTGGAAAAGGGAAGAAAAAATTTCTGTCGCACCCTATCCCTTTTCCAGCTTTATGATTTCTTTACAAAAATTGTCAGAATTATTCTATTTGAAAATTTATGAACAAAAAGTCTTTTCCATTCATGCGTCAACTTTGAATTATGTCGATGAAAAAAGGTTTCCTGTCTAAAACAGATGATTCAAATATTGTAAATGAGCATAACTTCCTTACTCTTCAATCAAGTGTATTAATATTATAGATCAATCGATTTGCCTCGAATCAAGGAATCTTTTCCGTTCTTGCATCAATTTTTAATTATGTTAGTGACAAAAGTTTTACTGTAAAAAACCGTGTTTTCAAATGTTATGCATTACCATAGCTTCATTACTCTTCAATAAAATTTATCAATGTTATAGGTCAATCGATTATTCTTGAATCAACACAACTTTTCTATTCTCGCATCAACTTTAAATCATGAGAATGAGAAAATTTTTACTATAAAAGTCAATTTTTAAAATATATAAATTCCCATAACTTCCCTACTCTTTAATAAAATGTATTATTATTGCTGGTCACTCGATTCGTCTCCAACCAAGGAATCTTTTATATTCTGGCATCAAATTTGAATTATGTTGAAGAAAAAAGTTTTACTATAAAAAACCGTATTTTCAAATATTATGCATTGCCATAGCTTCCTTACTCTTCAATAAATGTATTAATATTATAGGTCAATCAATTCGTCTCGAATCAACACATCTTTTCTGTTGTTGCATCAACTTTGAATTATATTAATGAAAAAAGTTTTACTACAAAAAACCGATTTTAAAAATATATAAATTACCATAACTTCCCTACTCTTTCATGAAATGTATTAATATTATAGGTTAATCGATTCGTATCGAATCAAAGAATCTTTTATATTCGTGCATCAACTTTGAATTATGTTAAAGAAAAAAGTTTTACTATAAAAAAACATATTTTCAAATATTATGCATTGCCATAGCTTCCTTACTCTTCAATCAAATGTATTAACATTATAGGTTAATCGATTCTTCTCGAATCAACACATCTTTTCTGTTCCTGTATTAACTTTGAATTATATTAATGAAAAAAGTTTTGCTATCAAAACCCGTTTTTCAAAATATATAAATCACCATAACTTCCCTACTCTTCAATAAAATGTATTATAATCGTAGGTAAATCGATTAGTCTCGAACCAAGGAATCTTTTATATTCTTGCATCAACTTTGAATTATGCTAATAAAAAAAGTTTTAGTATAAAAAACCGGATTTTCAAATATTATGCATTACCACAGCTTCCTTACTCTTCAATAAAATGGATTGATATTAGAGGTCAATCAATTCGTCTCGAATCAACACATCTTTTCTGTTCTTGCATCAACTTTGAATTATATCACTGAAAAATGTTTTGCCCAAAAAACCCGATTTTCAAAATATATAAATTACCATAACTTCCCTACTCTTCAATAAAATGTATTAATATTATAGGTAAATCGATTCGTCTGGAATCAACACATCTTTTCTGTTCTTGCATCAACTTTGAATTATATCAATGAAAAAAGTTTTGCTATAAAAACCTGTTTTTCAAAATATATATATTAGCATAACTTCCCTACTTTTCAAAAAAATGTATTATAATTGTAGGTCAAACGATTCGTCTCGGATCAACACATCTTTTCTGTTCCTGTATTAACTTTGAATTATTTTAATGAAAAAAGTTTTAATATAAAAAACAGGTTTTCAAAATAAGGAAAGAAAGTTTTCTGTGCATTTATTGACCTAGAAAAAGCATTTGACACGGTAAATAGAAGTAAACTTTGGGTAGTTCTTAAAGAATACGGAGTAAATGGAGGGCTCCTGCAAGCAATAAAAACAATATATACAGGTAGTAAAGCGAGCGTAAGGGTAAACGGGAAACTGAGTGACTGGTTCGATATTACGCAAGGCGTGAAACAAGGATGCGTTATGTCCTCGTGGCTATTTATCATATTCATGGATAAGTGTCTAAGAACTGCACTCTTCGACGAAGAAGGTGTAGATCTCCAAACAGTTAAGGTACGTGGGTTAGCTTTCGCAGATGACAAGATTGTTATGGCAGAATCAGTCGAGGACTTGCAAAGAATGTCGAATAAACTTCATACAAGCATGAAGGACATGGGACTCAAAATTAACGTAAATAAAACAAAAATCATGGTGTTTGAGGGAAAGAGTGAGAAAACAATGTGCAACATTGTCCTAAATGATGAGAGATTAGAACAAGTTGACAAGTACGTATATCTAGGTAGTCTATTCACTAGCGACGGAAAAATAGATTGGGAGTTAGATAGGCGCATAAATAAGGGTAAACAGGTTATCGGTAGAGCAGGGTCCATCCTAACAAATAAAAACATATCAAAAAAAGCTAAAATGGCCATACACAATTCTATATTCGTACCGACTGTACTATACGGTAGCGAGACATGGACCTGTCAAGAAAAGGACAGGAGTAAAATTAACGCGATCGGCATGAAACCTCTGCGCATAATATGCGGGAAAACACTAATGGACAAAGTCCGAAACGAGACAATCTTTAAAGAATGTGGTGCAAAAGAGACAATAGTTGACACATGGGAAAGAAATCAGTTAAGATGGTTCGGACATCTTGAAAGAATGAAAGATGAACGACTGACCAAACCAGTGTATAAAGGTAAAGTAAATGGCAGAATGCCCAGAGGAAGACCACCGAAAGAATGGTTAGAATCTGTAAATGAGACATTGATCCGTAGAGACATAAGAAGCCATAGGAACACAAGAGCTTGCATGAAAAAATGCATGGACGTGAAGGAAGCTAGAGTAGTATGCCAGGACAGAAAAGTGTGGCGACAAATAGTTTGTAAACAGAGTGACAGTAGAATGAATGACGCCTGAAACAAAGATCTTGGATACTAATGGGCCCAAGTGGAGAACCATACATAACAATTTTGTGAGGCTCTTCACTTGGGGTGATCGCTAGAGAAATTGATCAGCAACCTGGTTCGGAGCAGTGTTGCGGAGTAAACGTGTCATTTAAATAAATAACACGAGAATTCCAGATCAATCTAAAATATATATACCTAACACTTATATACCTATCCACCTCATACCTATATTCCTACCTACCTTATACCTATATACCCATATGCACACTACTATTCTCCAACCGAGCAAGTCACGCCTACCCCGAAAGGGAAATGGCTTAATGGTATAATAATAATAATAATAAACCATAACTTCCCTACTCTTTAATAAAGTGTATTAATATTGCAGGTCAATCGATTAGTCTCGAACC
>CAKNYM010049998.1:26961-74030 GCA_932195095.1 Andricus curvator | reverse complement strand
ACTTCCCTACTCTTTAATAAAATGTATTAATATTATAGGTCAATCGACTCTTCTCGAACCAAGGAATCTTTTATATTCCTGCATCAACTTTGAATTATGTTGAAGAAAAAAGTTTTACTATAAAAAACGGTATTCTCAAATATTATGCATTGTCATAGTTTCTTATTCTTTACTCTTCAATAAAATGTATGAATATTATCGGTCAATCGATTCCTTTCGAATCAACACATCTTTTCTGTTCTTGCATCAACTTTGAATTATATCAATGAAAGAAGTTTTGCTATAAAAACCCGATTTTCAAAATATATATATTTGCATAACATCCCTACTTTTCAATAAAATATATTATAATTGTAGGTCAATCGATTCGTCTCGAATCAACACATCTTTTCTGTTCCTGTATTAACTTTGAATTATATTAATGGAAAAAGTTTTAATATAAAAAACAGATTTTCAAAATATATAAATTACCATAACTTCCCTACTCTTCAATAAAATGTATTATAATTGTAGGTAAATCGATTAGTCTCGAACCAAGGAATCTTTTATATTCTTGCATCAACTTTGAATTATGCTAATAAAAAAAGTTTTAGTATAAAAAACCGGATTTTCAAATATTATGCATTACCACAGCTTCCTTACTCTTCAATAAAATGGATTGATATTACAGGTCAATCAATTCGTCTCAAATCAACACATCTTTTCTGTTCTTGCATCAACTTTGAATTATATCACTGAAAAATGTTTTGCCCAAAAAACCCGATTTTCAAAATATATAAATTACCATAACTTCCCTACTAATTAATAAAGTGTATTAATATTGCAGGTCAATCGATTAGTCTCGAACCAAGGAATCTTTTATATTGTTGCATCAACTTTGAATTATGCTAATAAAAAAGTTTTACTATAAAAAACCGGATTTTCAAATATTATGCATTACCACAGCTTCCTTACTCTTCAATAAAATGTATTAATATTGGAGGTCAATCAATTCGTCTCCAATCAACACATTTTTTCTGTTCTTGCATCAACTTTGAATTATATCAATGAAAAATGTTTTGCCAAAAAAACCCGATTTTCAAAATATATAAATTACCATAACTTCCCTACTCTTTAATAAAATGTATTAATATTATAGGTCAATCGATTCGTCTCGAACCAAGGAATCTTTTATATTCTCGCATCAACTTTGAATTATGCTCATGAAAAAAGTTTTACTACTAAAAACCGTGTTTTCAAATATTATGCATTACCATAGCTTCCTTACTCTTCAATAAAATGTATCAATGTTATAGGTCAATCGATTCGTCTTGAATCAACACAATTTTTGAATTCTCGCATCAACTTTAAATTATGAGAATGAGACAATTTTTGCTCTAAAAATTGATTTCAAAAATATATAAAATACAATAACTTCCACACTCTTTGATAAAATGTTTTAATATTGTAGGTCAATCGATTCGTCTCGAACCAAGGAGTCTTTTATATTGTTGCATCAACTTTGAATTATGGTGAAGAAAAAAGTTTTACTACAAAAAACCGTATTTTCAAATATTATGCATTGCCATAGCTTCCTTACTCTTCAATAAAATGTATTAATATTATAGGTAAATGGGTTCGTCTCGAATCAACACATCTTTTCTCTTCTTGCAACAACTTTGAATTATATTAATGAAAAAATTTTTACTATAAAAAACCGATTTTAAAAATATATAAATTACCATAACTTCCCTACTATTTAATAAAATGTATTAATATTGCAGGTCAATCGATTCGTCTCGAACCAAGGAATCTCTTATATTCTTACATCAACTTTAAGTTATTTCCTGCTTTTAAGTATACAGCGATAATTACAATTTATAAAAAACGTTCTCCATTTCATAAATCATCTTTACGAAGAGAAAGGAGGTTAGAAATTAAAAAGACTTACTCGCCTGCGAAATCTTCAACTATATATCCAAGGTAAATCCCAAAAATTCAAGTAGTTCCAACTCTGGAGATATTGCTTCCATTTATAATTAATTTTAAGTTTTCCAGTAAATCAGAACCGTTAAAATCATACAACATTGAAAAAAAGAACAATGCCATCAAATCAATCAAGGGATAAATCAATTTAGAATGTAGGTTAGTACTGTAGGGAAACCTACCGTCAGCACCTTAGTACGCCTAGCGGCATTTTGTAGCACTGCTTTGCATTATTTTTTTTGTTTGAATCAAATAAATATTTTTATGAATTCAAATAAACAAATTTTGAACAAATGCATTGTTTAATAAAAGCCAATTTTTTGTTTAAATCAAACAAATTGTACTGAACAAATTATTTGTTTCAATCAATAAGGCAAATATTTTCCATTTATTAAAATTAAATAAACCTTTTTTCAATTTAGGCAAAAAATTGGTTTCTTTCAATGATATGAATTCAAACAAGTTTTCTTGTTTGATTCAAACAAACATTTTTCTGAGTGTATGAGGAAACAAAATTGGAATTTTTTTCGGACAGATTGCTATTGACTCTACAGCACAAGTTGTATTTAATTTAAAATTTTGAAACTCCTTTCAATAATACCAAACAATAAAATAATCGACTCAAGATGGGACTCGAGGCCATTCGTAGGCGGTGCATCTTTCTTATTACAAAGTAAATAAATAACCCACAGCATCTGGTCTCGGACGTGTCGCACAGGAGGCTAATAAATCGCACCTTTCGCTTGCAGACACGCGCTCATGATTTGCGTGGCAAAAATGTAGGCAAGCTCATTTGCCGTAGGACCGCGTAAATCATCGTCATTGTTTTATTAGTTTATTATCTGGAAGTCTAGATATATGGCAACGAGGCATCAGGCTAGGTAATTCAAGCGGCTTGCTTTGCCGTGCACTTGCCTCCCAAGTAGTCATCGCGAAAACCGTGAAATTATTCTTCAGAAGTGCGCGGACCGATTTCTTCCCTCCTTCCTTGCCGCCAGCCTCCAGCTAGAACCCCAGATCACCGGCGCAAAACAGTTACGACATTCTGCACTATAGAGTCTCAGCGCTGCCATTAGCGCACCCGCAGTACTGACTTTACCTGCGTTTTATTGTTTTTGTCCCAAGTCATTTCGGACTTTTCTCCCATTAAATGTTATTGTATATTTAATGTCTTCAAGTCTGGCTTCCAGATTGTAAGAGGGTAAAAAGCTCTTGGGTGTCTTTCATATTTTCATCTCGATTTCAATTTTCTACAGAGCCTAGAGTTGTCAATTTTTAGAGGCGGCTCTAGGGTGGTCCAAAAATACATTGTATTTTTTTCGAATTTTTCTACACATACATTAATTTCTGATGTTAGATATTGCCGATCACTAGTCAAATAATTTCCTGAAGAAACAACAAAAAATCTGCTGAGGTCCCGATTTGAACCGGGAACGCCACTATTCACGAGTGGAGCATTAACCGATTACGCCGCCGGGACTTCCGGAGATAGTTTCTCGTTTTGCCTGTATCCGTAGGGAGACGCGGGTCTGCATCTTTGTAACCTTTGAATTTTCAATGATTAATTCTAGTCTGATTAAATTTACCGAATCTGAATATAATTTAATAATTGATGTTATTTTACGACCAGGGTAATTAAATAATTTATTTATTATGTTAGATATCGCCGATTACTGTTCCAATAATTTTCTGAAGGAACAAGAAAAAATCTGCCTCGATCGGGATTTGAACCATAAACGCCACTATTCACGAGTGGAGCGTTAACCAATTACGCCGCCGGGGCTTCCGCAGATAGTTTCTCGTTTTTCTGTATCCGCAGGAAGACGCGGATCTGCATCCTTGTAACCTTTCAATTTTTAATGATTAATTCTCATCTGAATAAATTCACCGAATCTGAATATAATTTAATAATTGATGCTATTTTGTCGACCAGGGTAATTGATTAATTTATGATGTTAGATATTGCCGATTACTGGTCGAATAATTTTCTGCAGAAATGGGAAAAAATTTCTCGGCTCGGATTTGACCCGAGAACTCCACTATTCACGAGTGGAGCGTTAACCAATAATGCCGCCGGGGCTTCAGCAGATTGTATCTCTTTTCTCCTATATCCAGTCCGAGTAAAGTCACCGAATCTGAATTTAATTTGGAGTATTGATGTTATTTCGTCAACCAAGGTAATTAATTAAATAATTTCTAATGTTAGATATCAAAGCCCCGGTGGCGTCATTGGTTAACGCTCCACTCGTGAATAGTGGCGTTCCCAGTTCAAACCCGGGCCGAGGCAGATTTTATCCCGTTTCTTCACAAGATTATTTGACCAGTAGTCGGCAATATCTAACATAAGAAATTAATCAATTAATTACCCTGGTCGACGAAATAACATCAATACTCTAAATTATATTCAGATTCGGTGAATTTATTCAGACTATAATTAATTTAAAAAATTGAACAGGTTACAAAGATGCTAACCCGCGTTATCCTGTGGATATAAGAGAAACGAGAAACTATCTGCTGAAGCCCCGGTGGCGTTATTGGTTAACGCTCATGAATAGTGGCGTTTCTGGTTCAAATCCGGGCCAAGGCAGATTTTTCTCGTTTCATTTTTGTAAATTTGATTCTGAATCGTGAATTTTAGGCAAATAGATTTGAAACTCAAGATTTCTCGCCGTAATTAGCTATAAAACACTTATGAATAATTACTCGTAAAATATCACCTCCATAAGTCTGTTTTATAAGGTCCCGAAAAACCCCCATGAGTGAAAAATTTGGTTTTACGAGCTTTTGGCGCTGATTGTGATTTTTTTTTCTCAAATACAAATTGTTTCAAATACATAAAATAATCATCTTAACTGATGAATAAATGCTTACATAAATTGTTAAGTTAACAAAAGTAATTGTTTAAACAATATATTATTACTTTTAATAATATTATCATTATAATGAAAGAAAGTTGCGGGTTTTTCCTGAAATATTAAATTTTTTGTCTACTTTTTACTCAGAACGAAGTAATAATTAATTCAATTTATCAAACATAATTGTTTAAACAAATTATTATTGTTAATAAGTATTTTCTCTTATATTAATGCGAGATAGTTGCGGTTTTTTCTGAAACTTTCATCTTTTTATATTTTTTTTTCACTTAGCGAAAGGTAATAATTAATGCAATTTAGTAAACATAATTGTTTAAACAAATTTTTCTTGTTTATAACTATCCTCTTCTATATCCATGCTAGATATTAGCGGTTTTTTCTAATAATGTTACCTCTGTGTGCATTTTTACTTACTAAGGTAATAATTATTAGTAGAAGTTCACAAACATAATTATTTAAACAATTTATTATTGTTTTTAGCAATTTTCTCTTGGAATAGAGTCAGAAAGTCACGATTTTTTCCTAATTTTTCAACTTTTTAAATAGAGTGAGATAATAATTAATTCAAGTTAAGAAACAATTGATTAAACAATTTATTATTACTTTTAATAATAATCGCTTTGAATAATGTCAAGAAACATGATTGTTTAAACAATTTATTATTATTTGTAATGATATTATCTTTGAATAATGTTAGAAGTTTGGGTTTTTTTTTCAAATTTTGAACTTTTTTCCACTTTTCACTTAGAGTGAGTTAATAATTAACGAAATATAACAAATATAGTTGCTTAAACAAATTATTGTAATTTATCTTGCATAATCTTATTAATGTGAAATAGTTTCAGTTTTTTCTATAATTTTTGAGTTTTTGTCCATGTTGTACTTAGTGAGGTAATAATTATTGAAAATTCACAAATTGAATTGTTTAAATAATTTATTATTGTTTATAGAATAGAAAAATGAAGAATAAAAAAAATGTTTCTTAGAATAGAGTTAGAAAATCACGGTTTTTTCGAATTTTTCAACTTATTTTAAACTTTTTGATTAGGGTAAGGTACAAATTAATTCAACTTCACAAACATAAATGTTTAAACAATTCAGTATTATTTTTATAATATTATCTTCGGATAATGCTAGAAAGTTGCGGCTTTTTCTGGAATATTCGATTTTTTGTCCACTTTTCACTTAGAGGTAACAGTTAATGGAATTTATTAAACATAATTTTTTAAACAAATTATTATTGTTTATAACTATCTTCTCCTATATTAATACTAGATATGTATTTGGACTTTTCTTTGAATTTTCTAATTCACTTTAAACTCTTTAATTAAATTGATGCAATAAGTATTGAAAGTTAAAAAAATAATTATATAAACAATTTATTATTTTCAGCAATTTTAATTTGTAATAGAGTTAGAAAGTTGCGGTTTTTCTCGAATTTTGAATTTATTTTCAACTTTCAAATTAGGGTAAGGTAATTTTTGACTCAAGTGAACAACATAATTGTTTAAACAATTTATTATTACTTTTAATAATTTTCTCTCTGAATAATGCTAGAAAGTTGCGGTTTTTTCTAAAATATTAAACTTTTGGTCCACTTTTCACTTAGAACGAGGTGATAATGTATGGAATTTAGTAAATATGATTATTCAAACAATAATTATTGTTTATAACTATCTCCTCGCGCTTTTTCCGAATTTTTCCACTTATTTTCAACTTTTTAATTAGATTGAGATTTTCCAAGGTCATTTCAAGGTAATTTTTGGCTCAAGTAAACAAACATAATTGTTTAAACAATTTATAATTACTTATAATAATTTTCTCTCTGAATAATGCTAGAAAGTTGCGGTTTTTTCTAAAATATTAAGGTTTTTGTCCACTTTTCACTTAGAGCGAGGTAATAATTAAAGAAATTTAATAAACCTAATTGTCTAAATGAATTATTATTTGTTATAACTATTTTGTGGATCATTGTTAGAAAGTTGCAATTTTTCTGAAATATTTAACTTTGCTTCGGCTTTTTATTTCTAAACAAATAATTAATAAACATGAGTGAAAATAATTTTTTAAACAAACTCTTTATTTTTTGTAACATATTTTTCTGAAATAAAAAAGATATTTGAAATATTCTTCAAATTTTCTATATAGATCATATTAAATGTAAATTTTTCTTTAAGTAGATACTATGAGCCTTTTTGTTTAAATTAATATTAATATTCATATTTATTATTTGTTCTTAGCTGAAAAGTCCAAGAAAATCTGAATATTTGAAAAAAATCTCCAACTTGCTAGCATTACTCTAAGAGAAGATAGGTATGAACAATAATAAATTACTTCAAGAATTATGTTTTTTAATTTCAATCATTTAATAATAAATAATCAATTAACCAAACATGGAATAGTTAGATTTTCATTCAAAAGAATTGATTAAAAAAAAAACAATTTAGGACTATGAATTATCCACAAACAGAATGATTTATTGAATTTTCAACGAAAAAGATAATTTTCTACCAAGTAGTTAATTTTAAATAATGTTTATGTTTTATAGAAATAGTTTAATTTTCTACCAAAATGGTCTGATTTTCAACTGAAAGATAAGTTCTCAACCAAAAATAGAATAATTATATTTTTAGCTGCAAAAATTAATTTTTAATTTAAAAAACATTATATAATATATATAATATGATGATATATAATATATATAATATAATATATAAATTTTCAACTAAAATGCTGAATCATCAATTGGAGTAGTTAAATTTTCAGTTAGAAAAATTATTTTTTAAGAAAAAAAAATACGAATTTTCATCCAAGAGATGAATCTAAAAACATAAAATTTCTAAAAAACAGGTGAATTTTGAAACAAAAAAGAAAAAATTTCAACAAAAATGCTTGAATTTTCAACCGAGAAAGACTTCATTTGAATTTTTAACACCAAAATATGAATTTTCAATAAAAATATAATTTTAAACAAAAGACTTTAATTTCTAACCAAAAAGGATGACTTTCCAACAAAATTGTTTAAGTTTCACCCAAACAATAAAATGTTAACTTAAAATATAATCGTCAGGAGGAAGCAACTGCAAAAAAGAAAAGAAATAGAAATCCCTGACCAATTTTTTTTATTTTTCCTGACAATTTAAATTTCTTATTTTCAAAAAAATAGTTGAATTTTCAAATGAAAACGATCAATTTTTTATCCAAAAATCGAAAAGTTAAATTTTCAGTAAAAAAATATTAAATTTCTATAAAAAAAGCATTTTCAACAAAATAGTCAAATTTTCAACGAAAACGATTAATTTTGAACTAAAATGATGAATCTTCAAACTAAAGGGACAAATTTTCGAAAAATAAAGAGTTTTCAGTCCAGAAAAAAAATATTTCTCGCAAAATGTTGAACTTTGAAGCAAAAAGACAAATTTTCTGTAAAACAGTTGAATTTCTAAGCGAAAAATATGAATTTTTTTCAAAATAGTTAAATTTTCAACCAAACAAATGAATCTTCAATAAAAAAAATTAAAAAATTCAACAATATATTTCAATTTCCAGACAAAGAGATTAATTTCCAAGTAAAATTATGAAACTTTAATAGAAATAGTTGAATTTTCAGTAAACAAAATTATTTTTCAAACAAAAGAAAACGAATTTTCTATAAAAGAGATGAATTTTCAACTAAAATGATGAATCTGCAACCGCAAAATTATTTTTTAACAAAGTGTTAGAAAAATAAATGTTCAACCAAAAAAAAGACGAATTTTCAACAAAATTGTTTTTTTCATGCAAAAAAAAATGATTTTTTTAACCAAAAATAGAATTCAATTTTTATTTTAAAGAGCAAATTTTCAACCAAAAAAATATAATATATAAATATTCAACTAAAAAATATAAATTTAAAAACCAAGAATATAATAGTTCAATTTGCAGTTAGAAAAGTAAATTTTAAACAAAAACACGAGTTTTCATCTAAAGATGTAAATTTTCAAAGATAAATGGAACAGTCACATCGTGAGTTAAAAAAATTATAATTTTCAACTAAAAAGAAACAAATTTTGAACAAAATAAATTCATTTTTATCACAATGATGAATTTTAAGCCAAAAATATGAATTTTTGACAAAATAGTGAAATTTTCAACTCAAAATGTGAATTTTCTAATAACAGCAAAAATGAATTTTCAACTAAATCTACAAAACAGATAATTTTTTAGCGAAAAAATTTACATTTCTATCAAAAAAGGTCAATTTTCCACAAAAAATGGAATAGTTAAAGTGAATTTTTAACTAAAATGATGAATCTTCAACTACAGACAAATTTAATTTTTAACCAAATTCATGAATTTTCAACTGAAAAGATAAATTTTCTACCAAAAATAAAATCGTTAAATTTTCAGTTAGTAAAATAAATTTTCAAAAAAAAAAAAAAATTGCCAACAAAATAGTTAAATTTTCAACCAAAGAAATAAATTTTCAACCAAAAAGATGAAGTTTCTACTAATGAGAGAACTCTTCTACCAAAAAAAGACTGATTATCAACAAAAAGTTGAATTTTCACCTGAAACAGATAAATTTTCAAATAAAAATAGAATAGTTAAATTTTCAGTACAAACATTAATTTTTAATCAAATTAAGATAAATTTTCAACGAAATAGTATAATTTTCAACTAAGAACGATAAATTTCTATCAAAAAGATAAATTTTCGACAAAAAGTGAAAGTTACATTTTTAGTTAAAAAAATTAATTTTAAATAAGAAAAAACTAATTTTTGACCAAACAGATAAATTTTCAACCAATAATATGAATTTTCTATCCAAATAGATGAATCTATAACAAATTACACGAATTTTCAACCAAATATTTGAAATTTTCAAGGAATTTTCAACCAAAAAGATGAATTATTCACCAAGAAGATTCTCACAAAATTCAACTATTCAATAAAATACAATAGAATAAAAAAAACTAATTTTCAACCAAAAATATCAATTTTCAAACAATAAGATGAAGTTTCTATCAAAATAGATGACTTTACAATAAAGTAAACGAATTGTCAAACAAATCTTTGAATTTTTAAAGGAATTTTCAAGACAAGAAAAAAACAAATTTCCAACAAAATAGTTTACTTTTCAACCACACAGGATACATTTTAACAAGATTGTTTAATTTTCAGCAAAATAGTTAAATTATTATCGATCAGAAACACGCAATTTTAACCAAGAAGAATCATTTTCTATCGAAAAAAAACGAATTTTCAACTAAAATGATGAATCATCAACCAAATAAATCAACGAAAAAAGATGAATTTTCAACGAAAAACGTGATATGTGATATTTCAACCACAAAGGATTTTAATTTTATACAAAAAATAGTCGAATTAAAGAAAAAAAGATAAATTTTCAACAAAATAGTTTGAATCCTCAACAAAAACAGATTAATTTTCAAACAAACAGTTCCGATTTTTAACCATAATAATAAAATTAACTTCAACTTTAGTTTATCGAAAATACCCTAACTCTGTCAGGTTTTCCCCGACATTCCCTGACTTTCTGAAATTACCTGACCTGTAGCAACTCTGTAATTTAAAAAAAGTATACGTCCATTTCATTCTAGAATGTTTTTGTAAAAATGTATGTATTAATTATTATATATATTTGTTACTGCTCAACATAAATTCTTGGGCATTTAAGAACTGTCTCGATGCTTTAACTATAAATCATGATTCATGAATTAAAATATTTCACTCTATTTGAATATTTGAACTTCTCCCGCCTTAGGAAATAGTCCGTTCGTGGTCCGCGAGGGCGCGCCACCATTTGCCTCTCTCGAAATCGAAATGAAGCGCCGAGTGTTTAAGAGAGCAGTCGAGGTGGAGCAAAGCATACTTACCTGGCGTAGAGGCTACCGTGATCAACAAGGCGGTTCCTCCAGGGTGAGGCTCTTCCATTGCACTACGGTCGAGCTGACCCTTGCGAATATCCCTAATGTGGATATCTCGGACGTATAATTTTTGTTAGTCGGGACTGCGTACGCGCTGTCCCGGATTATTCAATCGAAGCAAAATTTACTTAGGTTAAAACTTGATCCAATAAACGTCATGGGTTAAATAAATCGCGCATCTTTTGGGTCTCTGCAGTGGTGCTAACAGACCGCGACTTTTTCAACTGCGCAGGCGTCGCGTAAAGAAGGAGTGACGAAGAGAACCTTGGTATTCTTCCTTACTCCACCCTTGCGCGACGCCTGCGCAGTTCAAAAAGTCGCGGTCCATTAGCACCACTGGGTCTCTGGCATCATCCCAGAAGCTATTGTCTAGGGATGGGGAGTGACCGTCATCTGACCGATTTCATGAAATTTCACCGTCACCTGACGGTCAGCGTGAAATCGGTGAAATCATCTAATTACGTAAAAACTAGATATATTTTAAGTATAATGAATCGTGAGATACGTTTCAACAGTAAATGGAAGAAGTTTTATTGATAAGGTAAAGGTACCTATCATGAATCATGCCCCAATTATGAAACAGTTTGATAAAGAATTCGATTTATAAATTATTTAAAAGTATATTTTTGAGTACAAATTATTATATTAATAAGTATGAAAGTTAGGGTTTTCATTTATATAAAAAACAAGCATGGTTCTAAAGTTTTAAACACTGAAAAATAATTTTAATTATGTACCCTCCAAATTTGGGAAAATTGACTGCCATTTATCCGAGTCAGAAGGCTTGATACGTATAATTTGTTTTACCTCGTGTATTCACAAATTTCAATTATTTCGCATGTGTAATAGATTAAATGACAGCTTAAGGTGTATAGATTTGAGATTACTGCACTTTTTCTTTTTTTGCAAACAACTTTATTCATTAAATATTTGTTTTATAATACGTACACCTTTTTCAAGACGGACCGTATTTATGGAACGGAGAAACATGGGTGTTTCATATCCACGCACATGTTTTCAACGCTTGCTCCTATTTATGGAACAGAGGAACGTTTGCAATAAAATGTGTTTTTTATTATATTATTATAGCTTATGTTAAATTATTATTATATAATACTTAAACTTTGAGTAAAAAAATTAATTTAAAAAAAAAACGGATTTTTAACAAAATTGTTTAATTTTCAATCAAAGTGAGAAATGTTGAAATAAAATTATGAATCTTCAACTGGAATAATTGAATTTTAAACCAAACAGATAAATTTTCAACTAAAATGATGAATCTTCAACTGAAATCGTTGAATTTTCAACCAAAAAGATGAATATTCAACCACGAAAATTAATTTTTTACAAAAAAATACGAATTTTCAACACAATATATGAATTTGCAACAAAGTCGTTGAACTTGCAACTGAGAATGATACATTTTTAACCAATAGTTTAATTTTACAAAAAAAAATAGAGAACAATTTTCAACAAAAAGTGGAATGGTTAAACGTTAAGTTAAAAAATTAATTTTTAACAAAAAAAAAAACAATAAAATAAAAACAAAAAATACAAAAAAATTTCACCAAATATTTCAATTAAAAAAAAAGATCAATTATCAAATAAACAGTTAAATTTTCATCCAAAAAAGATACATTATTAACCAAAAATGGAATAGTTGAATTTTCTGTTTAACAAAACTAATATCTAAAAAACAAACAAAAACAAATTTTCAACAAAATAGTAGCATTTTCAACTGGAATAGTTGAATTTTCAGTTAGAAAAATTTATTTTCAACAAAGTCGTTAAATTTTCTATCAGAGATGAATTTTCAATTAAAATTATGAATCTTCAACGAAAAGAATTAATTTTGAACAAAATAGTTACAATTTTAACGAAAGAGTTAAATTTTCAACTAAAAAGGATAAATATTCAACGAACAATGTAATATAATTGAAATTTCAACCAAAAAAGGTTTTAATTTTAATTAAAAAACAGTCAACATCAACCAAAAAAGACAAATTTTCGAGAAAAGTTGAGTTTTCAAATTAAAAAATACATTTCAGTCAACACAGAAAACAAATTTAAAACAACCTATTGAATTTTCAACCAAAGTGATCAATTTTAAAATAAAATGATGAATCTTCAACTGAAATAATTTAATTTTAAACCAAACAGATAAATTTGCAATTAAAATGATAAGTCTTTGACTGAAATGTTTGAATTTTCAACCATGAAGATTAATTTTCTACAAAAAAATACAAATTTTCAACGCAATATATGAATTACAAACCAATTTGTTGAATTTGCAACTGGAAATGATAAATTTTTAAGCAATAGTGGAATTTTACAACAAAAATAGAGAAGAATTTTCAACAAAAAATAGAATAGTTAAACGTTAAGTCAAACAAATTAATTTTTAACGAAAAAAAAACGGATTTTCAATCAAACAGATCAATTTTCAACCAATGTGATGAATTTTCGACTAAAATTATGAATCTTCAACCGGAATAGTTGAATTTTATACCAAAAAGTTACACAAAATTTTCACCAAATATTTCAATTTTCAAATAAAAAAGATCAATTATCAATCAAACAGTTAAATTTTCGTCCAAGAAAGATACATTTTGAACCAAAAATAGAATAGTTACATTTTCTGTCCAATAAACTAATTTCTAACAACAACAAAAAACGAATTTTCAACAAAATAGGTAAATTTTCAACTGGAATATAAATTTTCAGTTAAAAAAATTTATTTTCAACAAGGTCGTTCAATTTTCAATCAGAGATGAATTTTCAGTTAAAATGATGAATCTTCAACGAAAAAAGACCAATTTTCAAGAATAGTTGAGCTTTCAATTAAAAAATAATTTTCAGTCAACAGAGAAAACGAATTTGAAACAAACTGTTGAATTTTCAAAGAAAAATATGAGTTTTCAACCAAGAAGATTAATTTTCTACGAAAAAGATCAAATATTCAATAAATCACAGGAAGTTATTATTAAGTACAATAAAAGAAAAAAAACGAGAAGGATATTCAGCCTAATATTTTATTTACACTTCACTTTGACCAAGTTTCTTAAGCTTTCACTTCATCCTTCATGGGTTTTTCTTCTTTTTCATTCACATAAATAAAAATTCATTCCCTATAACAAACATTTTTCAGCAAAAATAAAATATAATTCACTTCGTTCACGAAAACTACCCTTTATAGGTTAGGTTTGCTAATTTTAACGAAAACTTGTATTCAATTTATTTATCTCTATGAACGATTGAAATAAAAATTCATTGTGCTATTTAGTTCGACTTCATATAGAAAATAATATAAAATAAGCCATATTATTATTTTTAAAAACACATTTCTTTGCTGTTCCATAATAGGGACATGCATTATGGAACACCGGTACAAGAGCCCAAAAGTTGTTTAATAATAGGTACATAAAGGTCGTTCCGCTTTTTCATAAATATAATAACTTTGCTCACACTAAATTAAACTTTTAATAGGCGTTTCGCATTCAGAAAAGATCAGCGCATTTATTGATATAAACATTTTGAAAATATATTCTACTATCGTTCAAAAATTAATAGAACTCTTGAAACCCCCTCAAAATTTGTCTCATGATATACATTCTGATACAATCAAAAATAATGAAACAATTTACAGTAGAGCAGTAAACTAAGTATAAGTACACGTATATAGGTATATTTTAAAAGGAGCAGTAAAAGTGTATGAATTAAAATTAATCTTTGATAAATACATTTTCATTTATTTATAACTTACTTAAAATTACGTATTATGTAATAATAAAATATTTTTTAAATATAAGATTACAAGTAATGAACCGTACAACTCTTTTTTTTTGGTTAGATGGAAGACTCCATACATATTAGCGATAGATTATTCTTCATTTAACAACAATAAATTACTAATCTTAAACATTACTTTTTTCTCTACTTCCCTTCACCTTTATTATTTATTAGTATATTAATATCTTTACAGACAAATTTATTTGCTGTATATTATTACAGTATTAATATTTTTCCTACTTTAATTTTCAACGAAGAAGATTAATTTTCTACGGAAAATGACGAATTTTTAACAAAATACATGAATTTCACCCTAAAAAAGGTCAATTTTCACGATAATTCTAATAGTTAAAGTTTCAGAAAAGCAAAATACTTTTCCACCAAAGAAAAGAACTTTCTACCAGAATAGTTGAATTTTCAACCCAAAAAGACGAATTTTCAACAAAACAGTTAAATTTTCGACGATAAAGGGCCTTTTTCTGAAAATTGTCGTATTTCCTATAAGGCAGAATAATTTTTCAGGAAATAATTGTATTTTTAACCAAAAAAGATTACTTTTTCACCATGAAAGATTAATTTTCAATCCACAAGGACGAATTTTCTATCCAAAATGACAAATTCAACAAAACAGTTGAATTTTCGATAAAAAAAGACGACTTTTTAACAAAATATTTGAATTTTCACATAAAAGAGATTAAACTTCGAAAGTAGAAAACAGTTAAATTTTTAAGTGGAAAAGAATTGTTTAGAAGGCAGTTAAATTATCAGCCTGAAAAGTTGAATTTTCATCAAATAGGTAGTTTTCATCCAAGAAAGATAAATATTGAACTAAATAGTTAAATTTTCAACAAAAAAGATGAATTTTTGCTCCAAATGGAGGAATTTTCTATCCAAAAAACATAAATATTGAACAAAGTTGCATTTTCGAACAAAAAAGATGACTTTTTAAAGAGATATGTGGTTGAATTTTCATCAAAACAATTAAATTTGAAAAAAACTTGTAGAATTTCATGACTAAAAATTCATTTTCAATATTCCCCGATTTTTCCTCTTGTAATTTTTTTCACAATATGACTTCCCTGATTTCTGTAATATATGCATAACAAATATCACTTCAAATATACACAGAATTCAACTATTGTATATATATTTCTTTTAAAAATGTACCCTGTAAAAAGGAGAGCATTAAAGTGGATTATATGGCATTGAAAAAATTGTACACTTTAATGCCTATATATATACCATTAAACCATTTCCCTTTCAGGGTAGGCGTGACACTACCCGATTCGGGTAGTGTTTCTAGGTTTTTCTTGTAGTTATAAATAACTACAAGTGCGTGGGCTCACCACACCCACGATGTGCCAACAGCACTCATGTCAGTATTCTTGAATGGTCACCCATCCAAGTACTAACCGCGTCCAACGCTGCTTAACTTCAGTGATCTGACGAGAACTGGGTTTTTCAGCGTGGTATGGCCGTTGGCCATAAATCAACACAAATTCCGTTTTTGTCCGAATGTTGATTTAACGGCATTCGAATGCATTGATTGTATTCGATATATCCGGTCGGAAAAAGCATTAAATGGCATTCGACTTATTTGGTAATTCAACAGCATTGAACGGCATTAGTTCCATTCTATGCCTTCAATCGCTGAAGGCATTGCATGGCATTGAACTGATACGGTCATTCAAGTGCATTTAATGGCATTAAATCAGCGGCATCACAAAAAAGCCACTTTAATGCCATAATTTTTTTGTGTGATTCAAAATGATTCGAACGAAAACTGTCTAATTTCATGAAGAGCATTCGGACAAAAACGGAATTTGTTTGGATTTATAGGCATTAAGTGTACGATTTTTTCAATGCCATGTAATCTACTTCAATGCTCTCCTTTTTACAGGGTATGCATTAAAAACTTTTCCACAATTGTACATTTTATTTACTTATTTAACACTTATTTATTACATTGCAATTAATTTCCTGCAGCACCGATTCAAACTTTTCCGCCTATACTTACAGTTTTGAAGGTTAGGATTCACAAAATAAACTTATTTATATATTTTTGTATTATTTTCCACATTTTCGACCTGAAAACAACATATAAGTCACATGTGTAATATTCCAGTAACAATTTGTTGATAAAAAGCGTTCCAATATCGATATATAAGATGATTTCAACGATTTCAATGATTTCATCGATTACCGTTGAAATTTCATGAAATCGGTCAGAAGACAGGGTTGTCTCGCCACGCGCAACTAAAAAAAAGTAAACCAATCAAATGACCCGTAGAAATTCGTACAGCGACCTCCATTTTTAAAAGGACGTCAAGCGGGAAGTGTAAAGCAGGTTCAACGCTGCATGTGTTAATTGCAGAAAAAACTTGAAAACAGAAATAATAAATAAATTATCGTATAAAGCTAAAATAAAAATCAGGAACATATGTCTTATATTTATAAAGAGTACAAAATGTAAAAGAGCGTGTTATTACAAAATTTAAAGTGCTTCTTTGCAACATATTTGAAGAATTGTAATCCCATACTATTCGCACTATCGATTTTGAAAAGAACGAAGAGAGTTTAACAATTTTCTTGTATTGTGCTTTTTATTACAGAAATCATTATAAATAATTTGTACTAGTTGTGAACAGTCGGCTAAAGTAATGGTTTTTTATTTACATCATTACAAATTCTAATAAATAATTAATAATCACAAGTAAAATAATTATTTACTAATTATTAATAAGAAACAAAATAATTAATCGATAATTTACAATTATTGTAATTATCATTATAATTATTGTATAATTATTGTAACAGCAAACATAGTAAAAAATATGAAGAATACAATACTAAATATCTCAATAATTATTAATTACAAGTACAATAATTAATTATGATACATAAATCAATTTTAATTATTCTAATTAAAAATTATAATGATTCGTATTAATTACTATTAAAAATGTTGTTCACAGAAAGTGTTGCCGGTTTAACTATAATTTTTATCATTGAATGTATTTTTTGTATGATATCATAATAGCAAACACAGTAAAAATGTGAAGAATACAATACTAAATATACTTTTATAATTAAAATTTGTTATGACTTTCATGATTTATTTAATGGTGTAGCAAAAAAGATGTATGAATGGCAGAAAAAAATTATGTTAAGCCTGTCTTGATTATTTGTAACGTACGTAGAGTTCTTAAATGCCCAAGAATTTATCTTGAGCAAATGCTCTCGAGAATATGCTCATTAAAGAGAATTTAAAGCACTTATTGTTTAAACAAATATATATCATAATTAATGCATGTATTTTTACAAAAAAATTCTTGAGTGAAAAAAACATATACTTTTTTTAAATTACAGAGTTGCTACAGGTCAGATAACCTGACTAACCTGACGAGTTAGGATGATAAATTAAAGTTGAAATTAATTTTATGGTTAAAAATCTCAACTATTTGGTTGAAAATTAATCTGTTTTGATTGAGGATTCAAACCATTTTGTAGAAAATTCATCTTTTTTGATTGAAGTAAACTATTTTTGGTATAAAATAAAAATCCTTTTGGGTTAAAATATAAAATATCACGTTTCTCTTTGAGAATTCATCTTTTTTGGTAGAAAATTCAATTACTTAGTTGGAAGTGGAACTACTTTGTTAAAAAATCATTTATTTGGTTGATGATTCATCATTTCAGTTGAAAAACCTTTCTTTTGTTCAAAATTTAATTACATTGCTGAAAATAATGTTTTCTAGTTGAAAATTAATGGTTTTAACTGAAAACTTAACTCGTAGATGTTTGATTCAAAATTTTTTTTTTAAAGTTGAAAATTCAAATATTTAGTTTAAAATTCCTGTATTTGATTGAAAATCGAATGTGGTGGGAGAATATTTAATCTTCTTGTTGACTAATTCACCTTTATGGTTCGAAATTCCTTTAAAAATTCAAATATCTGTTGAAAGTTCATGTACTTTGTTAAAAATTAATGCATTTTGGTAGAAAATTCATGTTATTGGTTGAAAATTTGAAAACTGATCTTTTTGGTTGAAAATGAGTTTTTTCTTATTTAGAATTAATTTTTTTTAACTGGAAATGTAACTACCATTTTTTGTCGAAAATTTATCTTTCTTGATAGAAATGTAATCTTCTTGGTTGAAAATTATCCTATTTCGTTGAAAATTCACCTTAATTTGATTGAAAATTAATTTTTTTACTGAAAATTTAACTATTCTATTTTTAGTTGAAAATTTATCTGTTTTAGGTGAAAATCCAACTGTTTGTTGAAAATTCGCCTTTTTTTGGTAGAAGAGTACTCTCATTAGTTGAAACTCCATCTTTTTGGTTTAAATTAATTTCTTTGGTTAAAAATTTAACTGTTTCGTTGAATTTTTTTTTTTTTGTTAAAAATTTCTTTTACTAACTGAAAATTATCCTACTTCAATTTTTGTCAAAAATTTATCTTTTTAGTTTGAAATTCACGTATTTCGTGAAAAATTAAATTTTTGTATCTGAAGATTCATCATTTTAGTTGAAATTTCACTTTAAATATTCCATTTACCTTTTCTGATAGAAATTTAATCTTTTTCGTTACAAAATTATCTGTTTAGTAGAAAATTTAACTATTATATTTTTTGTTAAGAATTCATTTCTTTCATTGAAAAAAAAATTATTTAGTTGAAAATTCGTTTTTCTGTTGGTAGAAAATTCATCTTTTGGATTGAAAAATCCACTATTTGGTCAAAATTTAATATTTTTGGTTGAAAATTCATCATTGTGATTAAAAATTAATTTCTTTGGTTTAAAATTTGTTTCTTTTTAGTTGAAATATAATTTTTTTAACTAAAGATATAACTATTCCATTTTCGCTTGAAAAGTTATATTTTTAGTCAAAGCTATTTAATGCAAATTGAAAAATTAAAGTTTTGGTTTGTAAATTTATCTTTTTTAGTTTAAAATTGAACTATTTTGTTGAGAATTCCTTTTTTTTGTTGAAAATTGATTGTGTTAACTGAAAAATTAATTCTTCTGTTTTTCGTTAGAAAATCTTTTTTTTTTGTTATGAAAAAAAAAAGATTTTGTTTGAAAATTCGTTTTTTTTTTCTTGAACTTTGGTTCTCTTTGGTATCCACAAAACGCCAGATACCTAATATTAATGGAATGAAAAATTGGAATTTTTTATACTTATCAATGCAATGTGGCTATTTTCCTCAATTTTATAAAGAACTATTAATATTAATTTTATGAAGCATATCCTTAGATAAATATTTTCAATTAAAATTTCAATTTTCATTTACCCTGAAAAAAATTTGTTAAACTATCACTGAATCCCTTTTAAAAAACATTCTGCTGGTATTTTTTAAAACTTTTTAGTCATGACCTTAAAATATTTTTAAAGATTTGAAATTTAGAATTAAGCTTGTTTCAGGCCATGAACGTAAATAACAGTTTATTATCTTGTAGTTCCAATCAATAAATTATATTTCAAAAAAATTCTTTAATGTACTTGCAGTTTTCTCTGAATTTTGCAATTTCTTTTAAATTATTTAATTAAAGTGAGGCAATAATTATTATAAGTTAACAAACATAATTATTTAAGGCTATGTGAGCGTAACCTCAAATTTTTTTTTCACATTTTTTTGAAAACCAACTTACGTTCACACGAAACGCGATATCGAGTTGAAAATTTGGGAAAATAAATATGAAGCACTAATAACAGCGGGTCTGGTCCTAACCTTTTATAATTATGAAAAAGGCAAAAAAAATGTTGTACAAACATTTTTTTTCATAATTATAAAAATCGAGGACCAGACCTGTATTTGAATATTTGAAGTCCTCCCGCCTTGGAAAATAGTCCGTTCGTGGTCCGCGAGGGCGCGCCACCATTGGCCTCTCTCGAAATAGAAATGAAGCGCAGAGTGTTTAAGAGAGCAGTCGAGGTGGAGCAAAGCATACTTACCTGGCGTAGAGGCTACCGTGATCAACAAGGCGGTTCCTCCAGGGTGAGGCTCTTCCATTGCACTACGGTCGAGCTGACCCTTGCGAATATCCCTAATGTGGATATCTCGGACGTATAATTTTTGTTAGTCGGGACTGCGTACGCGCTGTCCCGGATCAATCAATGGAAACGAAATTCACTTAGCTTAAGTCCATGTGATGAGTGGGTCACGTGACCAGATTCCTACCTTACCGGCACTTTTTTTATTTCCTAACTTATTTTCACACGAAGCGCCAAATCGAGTTGGAAATTTTGGGATACTAAATAAGAAGCAATAAGACAGCTGGGTCCCGTCCGGAATTTTGATAATTATAAAAAAAGTTTTTTTTGGTAAATAATATTTTTTTGCTTTTTTCATAATTATTAAAATTTAGGAGCAGACCCACCTTTCTTAGTGCTTCTTATTTAGTATCCCAAATTTTCAACTCGATGTGGCGCTTCATATGAAAATAAGAAAAGTGTCGGTAAGGTAGACATCCGGTCAAGTGACCCACTCATCACGTGGCCCTAAGTCCAAAAAAAAAACGGTTTTACGATGTCTGTCGTTGTTGTCTGTTTATCGGACAAATTTTGCAAGACTAGACGGATTGGATGATGCTTTGTCACACAGTTTTAGGGACCGAAGAGAAAGAATGAGTTCACTAACCAGCTATTTTGGATGAAAAATCTAAAACTTAGATCATTTTCAAAATTTTTGAGACCATTATTTTCAATTTTCAAAAATTCTATGTACGGCTATTCGTAGCACTGTAAAACTGGAATAATTTATTTTTTACGACTTTTTTCGATAAAAATAAAATTATCAGAGTTATAGCATTTTCACAATCCAAAAAAACAAACGAAAATGAAAATTTTAAGCCAAATAACGCACGATATGAAAAAAGTCGAAAAACGTTGCCTTTTGAAAGCCCTACAAGATTATCATAACAACTTTTTGAATTATCTTGAAAAATTGAAAATTCAAATTTTGATCGCACAAAAAATAATTGATACTCAAAAATTCCATTTTACGGTGAAACTCCGCAAGATACGAAAAAATATGAATCAAGAAAAATTGTGCAACAGAAAAAGATCTAGAAATTTGTTATTGATCACTCTTTTATAGGACACGCAGTTTTTGTTTTATTCGTAAAAAAACAACATTAAAAATAAAAAAATTACATTTTTGAACAAACGACACAAGCTACGACAAAAATAAGATTAAAGTTGTTCACCCAAAAATACCTACAAATTTGTTATTAATAATTCTTTGATAAGATACGTAGTTTTTGTTGTATTCGTAAAAAACAACATTGAAAATAAAAAATTTAATTTTGGAGAAACGACACAAACTATGAAAAAAATAAATAGACAAAAGTTGCTCATCCTAAAGAGAGCTACAAATTTATTATTGATATTTTTTTGATCAAACGAGTAGATTTTCTTTTAATCGTAAAAAAAATGGAAAATAAAAAAAAATTTTGGACAAACGACACGAACTATGAAAAAAATGAATAGACAAAAGTTGTTCACCAAAAAAAAATCAACAAATTTGTTATTATTAATTTTTAGATAGGACGAGTAGATTTTCTTTTAATCGTAAAAAATAAGATTAAAAATAAAAAAATTAATTCTTTAGAAAAACTACACAAGAGACGAAAAAAATGAAGAGTTGGTCGAAAATTCATCTTGTTGGTTGAAAGTTGATCTACTTTCTCGAAAATTTCAATTTTTTCGTTCAAGATTAATAATTTTAGTTGAAAATTCGTTTTTCTTTGGTTCAAAATTAATTTTCGAACTAAATATCCTAATATTTTGTTAGAAATTTGACTGATTGGTTGAAAATTAACTTTTTTGTTTGAAATTCATATTTTTGGGGTGAAACTGTTCAACTTTTTTGTAGAAAATGAGTCCGTTTTGGAAAAAATGTCATTTTATTGAAAATTCATCTTTTGGGCATGAGAATTCAGCCATTTTGGTAGAAATTTGATATTTTTTGGTTAAAAACACAACTTTTGGCTTGAAAACTAATCTGCTTTGGTTGAAAATTCAACCATTTTGTTGAAAGTTTGTCTTTTTTAAATAAATTCACCTATTTTGTTAAAAATTTGTCTTTTTTGGATAAATTCAACTCTTTTTGATGTAAAATTAAAACATTTTTTGTTTGAAATAGCGACTATTACATTTTTAGTTGGAAATTAATTTCTTTGGTTGAAAATGTAACTTTTTTTTGAAAATTTATGTTTGGTTGAAAATTCAACATTTTGGTTGAAAATTAACTTTTTTGTTGAAAATTCATATTTTAGCGTCACATTTTTATAAATATTTTTGTAGAAAATGCGTCTGGTTTCGAAAAAATTTAATCTTTTTTGTAAAAAATGCAACTAGTTGAAAATTAATCTTTTTGACTGAGGGTTCACCTTTTTTGTTCAACAATATTATTTTTGAAGGAATTTAACTGTTATTTATTTAAAATTAAAATCTTTTTTCGATAAAATAGCAATCATGTAAATCGAAAATTCAAATTTTTATCGTACAAAAAAATTATGAAAAATAAAAAATTCCATTTTGCGGTCAAACTACACAAGATACGAAAAAATGATGAACAGAACAAAATTATTTACCCAAAATGAGCAACAAATTTGTTATCAATCATTTTTCAATCGCATCCGTAGTTTTTGTGTTAATCGTGAAAAATAGTATTAAAAATAAAAAAATTTAATTTTTGGAGAAACGAGAGCAAGGTACGAAAAAAGATAAATTGAGAACAATTGTGCACCTAAAAAAGATCTAAAAATTGTTTAGCGATCACTTTTTGATAGGACGCACGGCTTTTTTTAATCGTGAAAAATAAAATGAAAAATAAAAGAATTACATTTTTGGACAAAAGGCACAAGCTATGAAAAAAATAAATAGACAAAAGTTGCTCACCCAAAAAAGAGCTGCAAATTTGTCAAAAATAACTTTTGGATAGGACGCGTAGTTTTTGTTTTAATCGTAAAAAATAGCATTGAAAATATAAAAAAAATAAATTTTTGGAAAAACGACAGATGTTGCCATACAATGTATAATAACAAAATTATTTTTACATTCTCATCAATGAGAGGGTATTGGTTTTATGTGAAAAATGAGTTTTGCGGATTCCATTAAATGTCGAAGTTTTGAGGCCTCCTGAGAGAAAAACGTTTCTTTTTGAAAGCCCTACAAGATTATCGTAACAACATTTTGAATTTTCTGGAAAAATCGAAAATTCAAATTTTCATCGTACAAAAAATAATGAGAAATCAAAAATTCCATTTTGCGGTCAAACTATGCAAGATACGAAAAAAGATAAATAGACACAAACTGTGTAACGAAAATGATCTACAAATCCGTTGTCAATTACTTTTTGATTTGACGCGTTGTTTTTTTTTTTATTCGTAAAAAAGAATATGAAAAATAGAAAAATTTAATTTTTGCACAAAAAGATACAAAGTACAAGAAAATGTTTAACAACAAATTTGGTTTTTAAATTAGATCTGGAAATTCTCTTTTAACCTTTTTTTTCTCACGAGACACGTGATAAGAATGTTTTCGTTAAAGCCGAAGGAGCTTTAACAAAAGAGAACTCACAATCACTAAATTTCAGTTGTCGATGATGTGACCTTTAATTTTAAAATTTCTATGCAAAAATTTGGGGATGTACAATCAAACAATATTTTAATACAAGTATTTCAAAATAATGAAACAATTAAAAATCTGAAATAATTTATTATGAAACCTAGAATGTGACAACAGATATTAATTCTAAATTTCAAATATATAAAAATATTTTAAGTTCATCACTAAAAAGTTTAAAAAAGTACCAGCAGAATATTATTTTAAAGGTATTTAGTGATAATTTAACAAATATTTTTTCAGAGTAAATGCAAATGGAAATTTTAATTGAAAATATTCATCTAAGGATATGCTTTATAAAATTAATATTAATAGTGCTTTATAAAATGGAGGAAAATAGCCACATTCCATTGATAAATATAAAAAATTTCAAAGAGAATCTATAAGTAGCTTGAAAACGTAGTTCAATATGTAATTGTTTCATTAAAATTAGGTATCTAGGAGTTTCGTGGATTTTTTCTTCCGCTTTAAATAAAAATTGTAATTTATTTGTTCCTGAAAAGATTATGCACAATATTCTATTACTGGGAATTTTATTAATATATATACGTTTCATACAAGTTACAATTTTACAAAAGAAATTGATACTAAACTTTTTTTATAATAATTCGCTAGCATATTTTTAATGAAATTCCCACAAACAGAATTGTCAAACAAATTTTCAAGGACAAAATGAGTAGTGAATGTTGAATAAAAATTACAACTGATATCTGAAGCGAAAGAAAGAAGACGAAATTCCAAAAAATTCATTTTAAATTAACAGTTACATATTGAACTATTAAAAAAAATAGATTCTCTTTCAAATTTTCTTATATTTAACAACGTGGCTATTTTCCTGAATTTTACAAATTATTTTAGAAATCCTTAAAATACACAAGCATTACTGAATTTTCCGAAAGCCTGCACTGGCCCGCATGAGCAAAAACCTAGAACACTTTTAAATTGGCTAATATTGTACTGAAAAAACCACTTAATTTTGAATCTTCCTGATTTTATTACCGAGGAAATTTTCAGAAGAGGTTGAAAGATAATATAATTTCGAACAATGACAATAAATACATTTTTTGCGTTTTCGGTAATTGAAAGATATTTTCCTCGATTCAAAGAAAGTGTTCAACGTAATTTTAGTTAAATTTTTTTTTTAATTATTTAGGAATTATACAATTGTTATCATTATAAATAATATTTCACTCAAATACAACTTTTCAATAAAAACATACCAAAGAGAATTTTAGATTATCTTTCAAGGTATAAAATGATCCCTGCAACATTAGGGTTAAATCAGAAATGCAACTTCTACTTAAAGAGAAAGCAAAATCATAAAACTGTAAATAACTATTGTTAGAGAACCTTCAGTTCTCTTCTCAAATTAAATACAATGAACAACGGGAATATTTCCCCTGATTTTAATAATTGTTTTTAAAAATGCTCATTTTTTAACCTGAGCCGACCTGTAGTTTTTGCAGAATGATATTCTGGAATGAAAGAAGTAATTAAGTTTGTATAATGGTACATAACAATGTTTTATAAATTATATTCAAATAACAAATTTAGGTTTTTAAATTTGTTTAGAATTCACCGATTTACTACTATGGAACCAGGTTGGAGGTTAAAGAATTTGAGTTCTGAATTTTGGGATCTTCGGAGTCGACATTAAAAAAATGTATTTTCCAGACTTGCATTTTTCCCTGTCTTGTCGTATTTTCAACAAGCATATTCTGATTCTTCATCTACGAGACGTGTACCTAAAAAAATTTTAAACATTAGAAAATATTGCAGGCTATACTGAATGTAATTTAGATAAACATCGATAACCGAACAACCTATAAATTATACAAGAAATATGATTAAATAATACGCACCTATTTACAATAGACCAGAACTTTAAAGCGTGGAAAGCAGCATTAATACCAGCTCCGAACACACGTGACTTGACCAAAAAACGTTTTCTGGATGAACGAAATATACATTCTTTCGGAGAGGCACTGTTTATAAAATACCTAAAAAGCGTTTGACAGATAGGTTAACAACCAGTGATGCCAATGTTGACGCCTTTTGCTACGGCGCTTGCGTTCGGGCCGTGCTCTGGTTGGCCGCAGTTGGCGCGCAATTCAAAATTGGAATTAAAAACAATTATTTAAATAATAGCTTATTTTCTTTGACTTCCAAAGAATAATTTAAATTTCACAAAACATTTAATTTCAGAAGACCAACTGCGTTAAAAGTTTAAACTTGCGAGCGAGGCTCAAGCTCACGTGAATTTATTTAACCCATGATGTTTGTTGGATCAAGTTTTAACCCAATTGTAAGTAAATTGTGCTTTGTTCGTATAAATCCGGGACAGCGCGTACGCAGTCCCGACTAACAAAAATTATACGTCCGAGATATCCACATTAGGGATATTCGCAAGGGTCAGCTCGACCGTAGTGCAATGGAAGAGCCTCACCCTGGAGGAACCGCCTTGTTGATCACGGTAGCCTCTACGCCAGGTAAGTATGCTTTGCTCCACCTCGACTGCTCTCTTAAACACTCTGCGCTTCATTTCTATTTCGAGAGAGGCCAATGGTGGCGCGCCCTCGCGGACCACGAACGGACTATTTCCCAAGGCGGGAGAAGTTCAAACATTCAAATAGAGTGAAATATTTTAATTCATGAATCATGATTTATAGTTAAAGAATCGACACAGTTCTTAAATGCCCAAGAATTTATGTGGAGCAAATGCTCTCGAGAATATGCTCAGCATCTAAGCTACAACAGAGCATTCATAGAGCATTTATTATTATTATTATTATACCATTAAGCCATTTCCCTTTCGGGGTAGGCGTGACTTGCTCGGTTGGAAAAGGGTAGTGTGTATATGGGTATATAGGTATAAAGTAGGTAGGTATATAGGTATGAGGTAGATAGGTATATAAGTGTTAGGTATAGATATTTTAGATTGATCTGGAATTCTCGTGTTATTTATTTAAATGACACGTTTATTCCGCAACACTGCTCCGACCTGTGATCTGTCTTTAACTAAATATCTGATCTGTACATGATCTTCCTGGCATAAATCCACTTTGGACTTCCCATATCTTTTCTTCTGTAATTTTCATTACCCTACGAATGAGTATTTTTGAGTATATTTTACTTACGGTACTTAGTAAGCTGATACCTCTGTAATTACTCCAGTTGCTTTTATCTCCCTTTCTTTTGTATATTGGTACGATAATCGCTTTTCTCCAATCGTCTGGGACTTCTCCGATCTCGATACATAAATTTATCAATTCGCACAACCTGTGAGGTATGTACTCGCCACCGTATTTAAGCATTTCAGCGCTAACACTGTCTACGCCAGCAGCCTTCCCGTTTTTTAAGTTCCTAATTATATCTATAACCTCAGTGACACAGACTTTTTCAATTGGGTTTTCTGATGCATTATGTTTTATGTCGCAGTTTTGTTGTCCTATATCTTCACCTCCTAATAATTCTTTAAATGAGTCTTTTAAAGCGTCTACTATCCCGTCTATATCATATAGCATTTCATCTTTGCTGTTTCTCATGCTGACAAACTCTGTACTTTTACTTTCTTTTATCAGTTTAAATAATAGTTTCATAATTCCTTCAAAGCTGTTTTGTATTTTCCTCTCTTCTTCTGTTCTGATTTTTTCTTTACTCTCCTTGACGAATCGTTTAACTTTCCTCTTTTTGTCTTTGTAATCATTTTCGAATCTATTTCTCTCCTCATCGCTAAGACCTGTGATGTTTCATGTTCTCTTGTGCGCTTCTTTCTTTTCTTGCTGGGCTGCTTTAATTTCATCATTCCACCACGCATCACCAGACTTTCTTCCTACCACTGCCGTGCCCCACACTTCAATTGCAGTTTTAACAATGATATCCCGTAACAAAGTCCACGCGCACTCTATATCTTTATTGCTTATAAGCGCTTCCCAAGTTGCCCTATCTATGCGTTCGCTTAACTTATTTTGAAACTCTATTCGCACTTCCGGTTTCTGTCAATTTTCAATCATTATTCGCGTTTGTTTTGTTTTTCTTGTTCTCTTTCTTCTCCATCCCCGCCCTAAGTTTATTTTAGAGACTACAAGGTAATGATCAGTATTGCATTCGGAACCCCTCATGACGTGTGGATCATTTTATGTCGTAACCAAGTATTGGTAATAAATAGGCCCTTCTCTAAGCATAAGCTAACTAATTTTTCCCCGTTATAATTTTTTCTTGTTGGATGCCCAAAATTACCTAGCACCCTTTCTGTATCTCTATCCTGACGTTGGACGCCACCCATCCGTTCATATCACTTAGCAGAATTATTCTTTCACCTTGATTGCAAGTACTTATTGTATCATTCAAAGTGTCTCAGAAGGCGTCTTTGACTTCTCGCGACTCACTGTCAACTGGGGCGTAGCACGCTATGATAAATAATCTTCTGATTCCTACCTTCATTCTAGCCCACAACAATCTGGGAGATACAAAATCATGATCTTTGAGATGCTGTCTTGCTCTTTCATTCATAATCAAACCGACCCCTTGACTACCATGTGGTTCACTATCTGCGCATGACCATATTTCAAAACCGCCTTTCAACATCCCATTTTCTATGTTTCTACTTTCGCAACCCTTTTTCTTCGTCTCAGGTACACATAAAATATCTAGTTTCCTTGCATGCATAGTTTCTCGTAGTTCTCTTACTTTATTTTCATTCACTCCTCTAGCATTCCAAACACCCATTCTCCATTCATCGCCTGAAACTCGAACTTTACGTTTACCGTGTGTATGCATTTCGTCAATCAAAGTTTCAGTCCATTCCGAGGCTACTTTATTGTTTGTATTATTCATGTTTAGATTGTACACCCAACTATCACCTTTATGCGCGAGATTTGTTTTGCGAGCCGAAATCATGTCCAAGTTAAGTGATTATTCGTCGTACGGTGGAAAGTCTAGTCGTAATGTCAGTCCCACCAAAACTTCTGTTACTAGGGTGGGGGGAGGGGGGTGGACAGAGAAAGGAAACCGAGAGTCTCAATTGGCTGGTGATTTATGCTGAGAAGGTTACCAGCCTTCAGCAGCGTTGGTATAATTGAAGAAAAACATGAAATGAAACGAAGAAAAATATTGGCCGAATACTGGTCTACTTCTAAACGAGGAACCAATAACTCTTTTTTTTTCTTTTTTTTTTAATTTGAAAAAGAGTTATATATAGATATATATTGAATTTTCTCCTGCTTGAAATATTAAAATAGTTATAATAATTGAACTGCAATATTATAATTTTTAATCCCTGGCAATTCGCAAAAAGCTTTAACATGTGAGGATTTATTGAAAATTTTTGAAATTTCTTCGAAACCATTGAAATCAATTGAAAATTCCTACGAATAGAGAGCGGAAAAAATTTAAAATATTTGAAAATCTTTGAAATTTCCTGAAGCATTATAATTTTCTTTAGTAAGCTCTTTAAATTCGATAAAAGAGTTATATATAAATATATATAGTAAATGCTCTCCTGCTTGAAATATTAAAATAGTTATAATAATTGAACTGCAATATTATAATTTTTTTTTGGGAGAGTTTAAAAATGCATTTAGGAATCTTTGAAAATAACGCGTGAAGGGAGACGCCATCAGTTTAATTTTCGAGTTTTCAAACACCTCAAAGTATCTTTAAAGATTACCCCCCCCCCTCAATCCTAATAAAATACTTAAAAAACTAGGGAAAGGGTGCTAAATATAAATGATAAAAAAATCAAAGTAATTGAAAACATATTCTTCGGATTAAACAGTGCCTTATGTACGGACGCTACAATATCCCATTTTCTAAATTCTTCTAGGTATAAAACCAACCATACGTCTAGAAGAATAATAATGTTATGCAAAATAAATGTTGTTTCTAAATATATTTAAAATACTTTTTAGTTGTGGTTTCAAGTAAAAAAGATAAATTATCAACCAAATAAATGAATTTTAAACTAAAATGATGAATCTTCAACCAAAAATAAGAATTTTTAACCAAATAATTAGTTGAATTTTCAACCCAAAGGATTAATTTTCTACCAAAAAAGACTCATTTTCAACAAAGTTCATGAATTTTCAACTGAAAAAATCAATTTTTAAACAAAATTAGAACAGTTAAAATGTCAGTAAAATAAATGTTCAACAAAAAAAAAGCGAATTTTCAAAAAGATCTTTTTTTTTCATAAAAAAAAAAAATTTTAACGGAAAACAGAAGAATTACATTTTTAGTTAAGACAATCAATTTTCAACCAAAAAACATGAATTATCAACAAAATAATTCAATTTTAAACTAAAAAAGATAAATTTACAAACTAAAAATATAATTTTTCAATTTGCATCAAATAACTTTGACTAAAAATATAATTTTTCAAGCGAAAATGGAATAGTTATATCTTTAGTTAAAAAAATTATATTTCAACTAAAGAGAAACGAATTTTCAACCAAAAACATTAATTTTTAATCACAATGATGAATTTTCAAACAAAAATATGAAATTTTGACCAAATAGTGGATTTTTCAATCCAAAAGATGAATTTTCTATCAACAAAAAAACGAATTTTCAACTAAATAGTTTTTTTTTCAATGAAAGAAATGAATTCTTAACAAAAAATATAATATTTAAATTTTCTACTAAACAGATAATTTTTTAACGAAAAAGATTACATTTCTATCAAAGAAGATAAATGGAATATTTAAAGTGAATTTTCAACTAAAATGATGAATCTTCAGATAAAAAAATTTAATTTTCAACGAAATACGTGAATTTTAAACTAAAAAGATGAATTTTCTACCAAATTTAAAGTAGGATAATTTTCAGTTAGTAAAATAAATTTTTAACCAAACAAAAAACAAATTTTCAACGAAACAGTTAAATTTTTAACCAAAGAAAATAATTTCCAACCAAAAAGATGGAGTTTCAACTAATGAGAGTATTCTTCTATCAAAAAAATGCGAGTTTTCAACAAACAGTTGAATTTTCACCTAAAACAGATAAATTTTCAACTAAAAATAGAATAGTTAAATTTTCAGTAAAAAAATTAATTTTCAATCAAATTAAAGTAAATTTTCAACTAAATAGGAAAATTTTCAACCAAGAAGATTAAATTTCTATCAAGAAAGATAAATTTTCGATAAAAAATGGTAGTTACATTTCCAGATAAAAAAATTAATTCTGAATAAGAAAAAACTCATTTTCACCCAAAAAGATCAGTTTTCAAATTTTCAACCAATAAAATGAATTTTCTACCGAAATATATTAATTTTTAACAAAGTACATGAACTTTCAACCAAATATTTGAATTAGTCAACAAGAAGATTAAATATTCTCCCAATACATTCGAATTTTCCATCAAATACAGGAATTTTAAACTAAATATTTGAATTTTCAGCAATGTAATTAAATTTGGAACAAAAGAAAGGTTTTTCAACTGAAATTATGAATCATCAACCGAAATGAATTTTTAACCAAGTAGTTCCACTTCCAACTAAGTAGTTGAATTTTCTACTAAAAAAGATGAATTGTCAACGAAAAACATGATAAATCATATTTCAACCACTAAAAGGATTTTAATTTTATACCAAAAAAGACAAATTTTCAACTAAAAACATACATTTTAAACAAAGAATAGAATAGTTCACTTTTCACTTAAAGAAATAAGTTTATAAACAAATAAAATACATTTTCAACAAAATAGTTAAATTTTCAACAATACAAATGAATTTTCAACCGAAAAGATGTAATGGCTATACAAAAAAATTTGACGAAGAATGGAATATATTTAAATTTTTAGTTGAAAAAATTAAGTTTTAAATTTTTATTTAAAAAAATTAATTTCTAATTTAAAAAATAATTTTCAACTGAAGAAATGACAATTTCAACCAAAAAGATTAATTTTCTACCAAAAAAGAATAATTTTTAAGAAAATACATGAATTTTTCATCGAAATTTTTTATTTTTAATGGAATTTTCAACCCAATAGTTGCATCTTCAACGAAAAAGGTTGATTTTCTACCAAAAAAAAAGATAAATTTTCAACTGAATGGATGAATTTTTAACTAAAAAACATCAATTTTTAACAAAGTATAGAATAGTTTAATTTTTAGTTAAAGAAATAAGTGTTTAAGCAAATAGAATGAATTTTCAACTAAACAAATCAATTTTTTACCAAAAAGATTGAATTTGGATGAAAAAGAATCTCGATAAGAAATTGAGTTGAATTTTTAGTTTGCAAAATTAATTTTTAATAAGAAAAATCTATTTTTAACAAAATTAAATGAATACATGAATTTTAACTAAAAAGGTTAATTTTCTACCAAAAAAGACCAACTTTCAACAAAATAGATACATTTTTGACTAAAAAACATAAATTTTCAACAAAAAATAGATTAGTTAAATTTTCAGATAGGAAAATAAGTTTTTAGGCAAATAACTTAAATTTTCGTAGAAGTATTTAAATTTTCAAGGAAACAAATGAATTCTCTACCGAAAAGATTGAATGTCTATACAAAAAATTCAAAACAAAATTTAGGTGACTTTTTAGTTTAAAAAATTATTTTCAATAAAAAAACTAATTTTCCACCAAAAATCATGTACAACGTTCTCAAATAATATAAGATTTTCTGTAAAATCTATAACAAAATGTTGGAAAATGAACCGAGTTCTTTTTCTAAAGAAAGGGTAATTAGTGCGCGCATAGTACGCACATTGTTCTTGTGTTTTTTTTAAGTAGACCATGCAAAAATTTAAAATATTGAAAATTAAATAATTTAAAGTTTTAAGGTTACAAAATTTCAAGTAAAAAATTATCCAATGTTTTTGTTTACTTATTAATAATAATGTTATTAATAAAATGTTACAATAAGAAATTTCGATGAAACGGGGACCAGATATTTTTTTGAATGACCCTGACGTACTCCTACTTTAACTTTATAGCCGATATTTTTTCTCGATATTCCAAGTGTTAGGTTAGCCGTGAGGTTTAGTTGTTAGCGATAGAAGTATAGAACGCGTTAAACGTAGCTTAGGACTTAGGTGGTTCGAAACCCGCCACAGCGCTTTCGATTTTTAATAACGTTAATATCGTTAAAAGCGTTCGACTATATCGTATGTAATGTATTGTAATTTAATGTAATTGTTTAAGTTAAATTGTGTATATGTACCAACAATATACTTATGTATTGTATTTCGATATATGTAAGTATGTGTGTAGTAGTGAATGTCTTTCCGCACAATCTGTTTGTAGCAAGAATGTTTTCTTTTTGCTGGCGCAGAAAATTTTACATGACTGGGATGTAGAATTCACATATTTAGAGGTAGAGTTTGATTTCTTTGATTGAAACTGTACCTAACAGTTCGACTCATTTTATCTAACTGGTAGGTAATCGACATCCCATTTTACCCATCTGTCAGGTAATCTTTATCATCTAGTTGTATTATTTCTTACTGAATCGCGAATTAAATTATAATGAATTTATATTAATAATTCAAAGTTTCTCATCAAATATTACCCTATTTCATTTTACATGCCTGAACGTGAAATTTTAATATAGTGCCGTAATGTCCTCCGTTTACCGAACTAAGTCATGTAAAATTTAACACACAAATATTCTCTGTGCATCTTTTTTACTCAAATGATGTACATAAACGTCCTTTACTGTCGGCTCTTGCATTTCTCAAGCTCTGAAGCCGATATTTCACGCGCGGCTCGCTTCCCTCACAAGTTTGAGCGCGCCTGGGGCGCGCACCTCTTGGATCTCGCGCTTCGCGCTCGATAATGTGTTCACCTCGCGCTACGCGCTCGGACACATTTGTCGTCTAGGTTTTCACACTTCGTGTGCTCGCTATTGCGCGCTTCGCGGGCTAATACTCGCTTAGTAAGCTTCATCGCTATGACCTGCTTTTGGTTTAATTATGTCAGTTTTACATAAAAAGAAGAACTAATTTACTTAAGGTTCTATCGACCTTAAGGAACACATTCTCATCAAGAGACTCGCGCTTCGCGCTCAATATTTCGTTTAAACATCATGTGAACCTCGCGCTTCACGCTCATTTCTGTTTATCGTATAATAGAAACCCAAAAGTTTGAGCGCGCTTGCTGAGCGCCATTTGGTCGTCGCGCTCCGCAACGAACATATGTTATGTTCAATGTTCTTCAGATAAAAATGAGTAAAGTTGTATTTGATTTGAAGTGAAGAAAGTAATTCCTTTACTTCAACGTATATTTTCATATCTTCCTAATAAATCCTACAATCAGAAAGATTTTTTTCCAACTATCTGAAAAGGGGAGAAAAAAAGTATCTAAGTAGTTTTTGGAACATATATCTTGCTTTTTCATTCATAATCAAACCGACCCCTTGACTACCATGTAATACACTATCTACTCCTGACCATATTTCAAAACCGCCTTTCAACACCCCATTTTCTATGTTTCTATTTTCGCATCCCTTTTTCTTTCTCTCAGGTACACATAAAATATCTACCTTCCTTACGCGCATAGTTTCTCGCAATTCTCTTATCTTAAGATCATTCGCCCCCCTAGCATTCCAGACACCCAGTCACCATTCATTGGCTGAAACTCGACCTTTACGTTTACCGTGTGTATGCATTTCGTCAATCAAAGTTTCAGTCCATTCCGAGGCTACTTTATTGTTTGTATTGTTCATGTTTAGATTGTACACCCAAGTGCCACCTTTATGCGCGACATTTGGTTTGCGAGTCGAAATCATGTCCAAGTTAAGTAGTTATTCGTCGTGCGATGAAGAGTATAGTTGTAACGTTAGTCCCACCAAAACTTCTGTTACTGGGGGGGGGGGGGGCAAGGAAACCGAGAGATAGTCGCAATTAGTTGATGTTTTATGCTGAGAAGGTCACCAGCCTTCAGAAGCATTGTATTAGATAGGAGCTCATATGTTTCCATCTGCCCATTCCCGGCCCACCTCTAAACGAGGAACCAATAACTCTTTTTTTTTTTTTTAATATATATATATTCATTTCGTCTATTTGGAGCATAGTTCTTGAAATATAAATGTAATAGTCGAATTTTTTCAGAGCAATTATTTTAGTAAACAAAGATCAAAACGCATTCTGAAATAAAAGTCAGATTTTCAGTCAGAATAAATTGTTTGAATTATTATTTTATTTTATTGTTTCAATCGTTAGAAATAGTATTGAGAACATAAAAACAGTGAACTGTTGTGAAAAAACACACACGAGATGAAAAATAAAGTAAATAAGCAAAGTTTTGATGAGAATGTGCCCGCTTATCGAGCCGATTTTTTCACTGTTAATGTTATTTTTTACGAATAAAACAAAAACTACAGATCCTGTCAAAAAGTGATCAATAACAAATTTGTAGACCTTTTTTGAGTGCACAATTTTTGTAGAATCATCATTTGTCGTATCTTGCATAGTTTGACCGTAAAATCAAATTTTTGGATTTTTCATTATTTTTTGTGCAATAAAAATGTGAATTTTCGATTTTTCAAGAAAATTCAAAAAGTTGTTAAAATATTCTTGTAGGGCGTGCAAAAAGAAACACTTTTCTTGTCCTGACTTTTTTTCGTATCGTGCGTTGTTTGGCTGGAAATGTTAATTTTCGTTTCTTTTTTGGATTTTGAAAATGCTGTAACTCTGAAAGTTTTCATTTTATCGAAAAATGTCATGAAAATAAATTGTTTGAATTTTCGAGCACTATGAACGGCCGTGCATATCATTTTCAAATTTTGAAAAAACATGGTCTCAAAAATTTTCAAAATGCTCTCACTTTTTACATTTTCATCCAAAATGGCTGGCTAACGAACTTGACCTTTATTTTAGGTCACTTGAAAAGTATACCAAAGCCCAATCCCATAGGTTGATTCTTTTGAAAGTAATCGTGCTGACAGACTAAAAATCTACATACATACATGCATACATACACACATCCATACATACAGACAGACAGACATACAGACATATTCGTAAAAACCGGTTTTTTGAGTTCAGGGGGTCTCAAAACGTGGGGGGTAAAATTTTACACAAATCTAATATCTTCTCTGGATGAGAATGTAAAAAAGTTCTTTGGTTCAAAAAGTGAACCCACTTTTAATTTCTTCGAAAACAATTTTTTGGGAAATTCCTCCTCAAATAAAGTACGTAAACGTAGTTTATTGTCTTCTAATAAAATTTTCAAAGTTACAGCCCGATATTTTATTTACAAAAAAGTTCTTAGATTTAAGGAAAAATTCGGAAAATTGAAAAAGTAGGTATTTATGTCTGTCACATGTCCCCGTGGCGCGAAGTATGTAAATACATTATCGAGCGCGAAATCCAACAGATGTGCCCCTCAACTGTGCTTTACGTTTAAACTTCCGAGCAAAGCTTACATAAATTTATTTAGTCGCTGACGTTTGTTGGCTCAAATTTTAACCTAAGTAAATTTTGCTTCGATTGAATAATCCGGGACAGCGCGTACGCAGTCCCGACTAACAAAAATTATACGTCCGAGATATCCACATTAGGGATATTCGCAAGGGTCAGCTCGACCGTAGTGCAATGGAAGAGCCTCACCCTGGAGGAACCGCCTTGTTGATCACGGTAGCCTCTACGCCAGGTAAGTATGCTTTGCTCCACCTCGACTGCTCTCTTAAACACTCTGCGCTTCATTTCGATTTCGAGAGAGGCAAATGGTGGCGCGCCCTCGCGGACCACGAACGGACTATTTCCTAAGGCGGGAGAAGTTCAAATATTCAAATAGAGTGAAATATTTTAATTCATGAATCATGATTTATAGTTGAAGCATCGACTTAAAAAACGCGTGAACAGAGATTTTCTTTTACTGGAATCTATTTTCAGACTGTTAGTTTTTTTATTCGGGAATTTGTCCGTTGTAGCGCTACAATAAATCAATTTTGATTTTCACGTTTGAATTTAAATACGGGATTATAAAATTCTAATTAAGAAAACGAGTTTAGCAGCATAGCATTGAACAATTATATCTGAAAATATTGATTCAGGGCTTCAGTTATTATTTATGATATTATTATTTATATTCATTTTATTGAATTTTATTTTCCAGTCGACACAAATTGATAGAAGAAAATATAATAAATTATTATTTATAAGGGTGGTTGTAGTTCAGGGAAAACCTGGAAATCTGTTGAAAAAAGAGGGAATTTCTATAAGAGGCACTTTGAATAACTGTCATGGATAATAAATTTTATTCCGTTGATAAAAGATTCTGTCAAAAATGTTACAAGGTTAAGACTTACTATTATTTTTAATAATATTCTCTTTGAGTAATGCTACAAAGTTACAGTTTTTTTTAAATTTTCACTATTTGTCCACTTTTTAATTTAATCAGGTTATAATTAATTCTAGTTAACAAACATAATTGCTTAAAAAATGTATTAATATTTTTAATAATATTCTCTTTGAATAATGCTAGATAGTTTCAGTTTTTTTCTGAAAGTATGCACTTTTTGTCATCTTGGCACTCAGAGCAAGGTAATTATTGATGCAATTTAACAACCAAAATTTTTTAAACAAATTATCATTGCTTGTTATCTTCTCCTGTAGTAACGCTAGATAGGTGCAGTTCTTCTGAAATTTTTAATTTTTAAAATACTTTCTACTTCGTGAGATAATACATAATTAATGAAAACTAAGAAACATAATTTATTATTATATTAATTATCAATGTTTATAACTATCTTCTCTTAGAGTAATGTTAGAAAGTTGCAGTTTTTTTTCTGCAATTTCCCACTTTTTTGTCCACTTTTCAACTAGAGTGAGGATTTAATTAATTCAAGTTAACAAACAAGATTGTTTGAACAATTTATAAATATTTCTAATAATATTCTGTTTGAATAATGCTAGAAAGGTGCGGTTTTCTAAAAAAAATTTAAATTTTTTCTCCACTTTTTGTCAACTTTTTACTTAGAGCGAGGTAAAAATTAAAGCAATTCAACAAACGAAATTGTTTAAATAAATTTTTGTTGTTTTTTACTATCTTCTCTAATAGCAATGCTAGATAGTTGCGGGTGGTTTTTTTGATTGAATATTCATCTCTTTGATTCAATATTTTCTTGAAAATTCATATTTTTTTATTGAATTCAACTGTTTTTGATTTAAATACAAATATTTCTCAGTTAAAATATCATCAATTACACTTTTCGTTTGAAATGAATCTTTTATGTTTCTTTAAAAATCAATTTTTTGCTGGTGAATATTCATCATTTTGGTGGAAGCTTCCTCTTCACAGTGGAAAATTTAAACAGTTAGAACTTAAAATGTGACTATTCAATTTTTGGTAAAAAATTTATATTTTAAAATGAAAATTGATCTTTCCTGTTTGAAAATTCAACTAATTGGTGGAAAATTCATGTATTTTGTTGAAAATTTGTCTTTTTTGGTAGAAAATGAAGTTTATTGGTTGAAAATTCATCCTTTTTGGTTGAAGTTGGTGGAGGATTTAAATATTTTCTAGAAAATTCGCATTCTTTGGTTGAATTCAACTTTTTATATTTCAAATAAAAATATTTTTTGGTTGAAATATCAAGTATCACAGATTTCGTTAAGAATTCATTTTTTGGTTTGAAAATTCTACTGCTTTGTAGAAAATTCTTCTTTTTGGCTTGAAGATTTTTATACTTCAAATATTTTTTTTTGAATGCGTCTTTTTGGTTTAAAAACTAATCTTTTTGTCGTAGAAATTTCATCCTTTTTCGATAAAATTTTCGTTAAAAATTGATCTACCTGGTTAAAGCTTGAACCACTTTGTTGAAAAATTATTTTGTTGTTTTTGCAGATTCATCATTTCAGTTGAAAATTTATCTCTTTTGTTGAAAATTCGTTTTCATTTGTTTGAAAAATAATTTTTTTCACTGAAAATTCAACTATTTCTATTGAAGGTTCATAATTTTAGTTGAAAATTAATCTCTTTGTCTGAAAATTGAAATATATTGTTAAAATTTTTTTTTGTTTGGTTGAAGATTAATTTCTTTGGATCAAGATACATTTCTCTGGTTGAAAATTCAACTATTTTTAAAAAAATTCATATTTTACGTTAAAAAATTCAACTGTTCTACAGAAAATTTGCCTTTTTGCTTCAAAGTTCAACATTTTGCGTGAAATATTTTTTTTCTGGGCTGAAAAATCTCTACTTTTCGAAAAATCGTCCCTTCAGTTTGAAGATTCATCTTTTTAGTTTAAAATTAATCGTTTTCGTTGAAAATTTGACTTTTTTGTTGAAAATTCTTTTTTATAGAAATTTAATTTTTTTACTGAAAATTCAACTTTTCTATTTTTGGTTGAAAATTGATCATTTTCATTTAAAAATCAACTATTTTCTTTGAAAAGAAGAAATTTAAATTGTCAGGAAAAATAAAAAAAATTGGTCAGGGATTTCTATTTTCTTTTTTTTTCTTTTTTGCAGTTGCTTCTTCCTGACGATTATATTTTAAGTTAAAATTTTATTGTTTGGGTGAAACCTAAACAATTTTGTTAAAAAGTCATCCTTTTTGGTTGTTGAAAATTTGTCTGATTTGTTTTAAAAGTCACCTGTTTTTGGGAATGTTATGTTTTTAGCTTCATCTCTTGGATGAAAATTCGTATTTTTTTTTCTTAAAAAATAATTTTTCTAACTGAAAATTTAACTACTCTAATTAATGATTCATCATTTTAGTTGAAAATTTATCTCTTTGGTTGAAAGTTGAACTATTTTGTTGAAAATTGATCCTATTTTATTGCAAATTAAACTGCTTGGGTGAAAGTTGAACTACTTTATTAAAAACTTTTTTTTTCTGAAAATTCATATTTTGGTGTAGAAAATTTAACTGAAATCTTTCTTGATAAAAAATTCAACTATTTTTTTTTAATTTCGTCTTTTTGGTTCAAAATAAATCTGTTTTAGTAGAAATTTAATTTTTTTAGGATGAAAATGCATTTTTTATGTTAAAAATTAATTTTCCTTGGTTGAGGATTTAACTATTTGGTTGAAAATTCATTTTTTTTCTTGGAAATTTATCTGCTAGATTTGAGGTTTAACCACGTTATAAAAAATAATTTTTGTTGTTGAAGATTTTTATTGAAAATTCAACTACTCGTGTAAAACTTTAACTACATTATTAAAAAAAAAATTTTTATTGGAATTTCATATTTTGGTATTATAAATTCAACTTAAATCTTTCTTGGTAAAAAAATGAACTTTTTTTAAAAATTATTCTTTTTGATTTAAAAATTCATCAGTTTTAGTAGATATTTCATATTTTAGGATAAAAATGCAACTATTTTGGTTAAAAATTAATCTTCTTTGGCTGTAATGAATTTATTTTTTTTAAGATTAATTTTTTTCTGAAAGTTGATCTGCTTGAGTGAAGATTGAACGATTTACTGAAAAATAATTTTTTTGTTGAAGATTAATCATTGGAATTAAAAATTCATCTCTTTGGTTAAAAATTAGTTTTTTTTTTGGTTAAAAATATTTTTCGTTTTTGAAAATTTAACTATTCCTATTGACGAATTATCATATTAGTTGGGAATTCATCTCTTTGTTTGAAAATTGGTTTCTTTTTTTTTTTTAATTTTTTAAATTGAAAATTCAACTGCAATCTTTCTTAGTTGCAAATTTTTAGTAGAAAAATTTTTAGTAGAAATTTTAGTAGACATTTTGTCGTTTTTTTGGGATGAAAACACAACTGCTTTGTTGAAAAGCAATCTCCTTTGGTTGAGGACTCAACTATTTTGTTGAAAATTCATTATTTTTCATATCCATAATTTTTTTATAATTTTTTTCATGACCATTTATTAATATTTTATTTATTTTTTATTATTATTTTTTCTATATTTTCATTTTTTTTGTTAATTCATTTTATTAATATTTTCGTTTCATTCGTGAAAATACTATGAAAAAATCCAAAATTTAAATGTTCAGCCAAACGACGAAAATACGAGAGAAAATCTCAGAAAGTAATTATAGCTTTTGAAAAATTCTATAAAATTTGTCCAAACTATTTTTTTATAGGACTTGTCATTTTGGTTTTATTTATCGAAAATATCATGAAAAAATCGAAAATTCAAATTTTTAGTCAAACGACGTGAATTATGGAAAAAAGTTTTAACGATGAGTTGCAGCTTTTAAAAAGTCCTCAAAAAATTGTTTGAACCATTTTTTGATAGTACTTTTCATTTTGGTTTTATTTATTGCAAATACAGTGGAAAAATAAAAAATTCAAGTTTTCGACCAAACGACGCAAAATGCGAGACAAAGTCTTGGAAAGAAAATATAGCTTTTAGAATTTCCATCCAAATTTCTTCTAATTATTTTTTGATAGGACTTGTCATTTTGGTTTTATTTTTTTTTTGAAAATTCATAATTTGAATTGAAAATTCATCTCTTTGGTTAAAAACTCGTTTTTTTGGTTAAATTTTTTTTTTTTTGTAACTGAACATTTAACTATTCCAATTGAAGATTCATTATTTTACTTGAAAATTCATCTCTTTGTTTCAGTTTAAAAATTCATCTGTTTTAGTAGGAATGTGATATAACTATTCTATTTTGGATTAAAAATTTAACTTTTTTATTTGAAAATTCATGTATGCTCTTGAAAATTCGTATTTTTGTTTGAAAGTTCATTTTTCTTAATGAAAAATTAATTTATTAAAATTTTAACTATTTTGTTAAATGTTCGTTTTTTCATTAAAAATGAATTTTTTAACAGAAAATAAACTATTCCATTTTTGGTTGAAAATTGATATCTTTTAGTCGAAAATTCATGTGTTTTATTGAAAATTCGCCTTTTTGGTAGAAAATTAATGTTTATGGTTGAAAACTCAAATATTGGGTCGAAAATTCAACTTTTTGGTTCAAAATTATTTTTTTTCACTGAAGATTCATCTTTAGAGTAGAAAATTCATGTATCTTGTTGAAAATTCATCTTTTTTATCGAAAATTAATCTTCTTGGCTGAAACTTATTTTTCGTTGGAACTAATTTATTGAAAACTGATTTATTTGGTTGAAAATTCATATATTCATATTTTGGTGTTGAAAATTCAACTGAAATCTTTCTTGGTTGAAAATTGATCTGATTGGTTAAAGCTTGAACTACGTTGTTCAAAAATCATTTGTTTTTTGAAAATTCATAATTTTATTTAAAAATTTTTTATTATATATATATATATATAAAAATGTTAAAAACTGTTTTTTGGTTGAAAGTCCATGTAATCGGTTAAAAATTGGACTTGAAATTTGACCATTTTGTCAAAAATTTATTTCTTTTCCCTTGAAATTATTTTTTTTTGACTGAAAAATTTAATATTTATAGGATGTAATAGGATCGAATAGAGTTGGATAAACTGAGATAGGATCGGATAGATTTGGATAGTTTAGGATACTCTTACATAGGTTCTGATGGAAACGGATAGATTCGGATAGAAAGAATAGACTCAGATATGATCAGACAGAACCAGATGAGCTCGGATATCATGCGATATGTCTATATAGGATACGATAGGATCGGATATGATTGTAAGGATCGGATAGGACAGGATCGTGTATTTCCGCCCGTTACTCATTTTATCATCGATATGATCGGATAGAATCGGATAAACTCGTATATGATCGAATAGAATCGGATAAAATTAGATGGTCTCGGATAGGATCGATTAGAAGCTGATATGATTGGATAGAGTCGGATAAGATCGTATCAGATGGAATGGAATCAAATAGGATCGGACAGGATGGGGCATGGTCGGATAGGATCAGACATGATAGGATAGGTTCTTATACGATCAGAAATGATATATCATCGGGTTGGATAGGATCTAAAGGGTACTATACGATCGGATAGGATTGGACCAAATCGAATCGGATAGGATCAGATAGTATCAGATAGGATCGGATCGTGTATGTCCGTCTGTTAGAAATTTTTATCATCAATATGATCGGATAGAATCGGATGGGCTCGTATATAATCGAATCAGATAACATTATATGGGCTCGGATAGGATCGGTTAGAATCGGAAAAGATTGTATATAGTCGAATAGGATTGGACCAGATCGGACCGGATCAGATGGGATCGGATAGGGCAGGATTGTGTATTCCCACCTGTTAGATATTTTTATCATCAATATGATCGAATAGAATCGGATAAGCTCATATATGATCGAATAGAATCGGATAAAATTAGATGGGCTCGGATAGCATCTAGTAGAATCTAATAGAATTGGATAGAGTCGGATACGATCGTATAAGATTGAAGGGAATCAAATAGGATCGGCCAGGACGGGACATGGTCGGTTAAGATCAGACAGTGTAGGGCAGGATCGGATAGGCTCAGAAATGCTACGATATGATCGGATAGGATACGATAGGATCTGAGGGATACTATACGATCGGATAGGATTGGACCACATCGAATAGGATCGGATAGGATGAGATAGGTGCGTATAGGATAGGATCGTGTATGTCCGTCTGTTAGACATTTTTATTATCAATATGATCGGATAGAATCGTATAGGCTCGTATATAATTGATTTAAATCGGATAAAATTATATGGGCTCGGATAGGATCGGTTAGAATCTGATAAGATTGGATAGAGTCGGATAGAATCAGATAGGATCGGATAGGGGAGGATCGTGTATGTCCGTCTGTTAGACATTTTTATCATCAATATGATCGGATAGAATCGGATAGGCTCGTATATAATCGAATCGAATTAGATGAAATTAGATAGAATCGGATAGGATTCGTCAGAATCTGATAAGATTTGATAGAGTCGGATAGGATCGTATAAGATTGAATGGAATCAAATAGGATCGTCCAGGATCGGACATGGTCGGACAGGATCAGACAGGGTAGGACAGGATCGGATAGGATCAGACATGATACAATATAATCCGATAGGATACGATAGGATCTGAAGGATACTATACGATCGGATAAGACATGACCAGATCGGATGGGATCGGTTAGGATAGGATCGTGTATATCCGTCCGTTAGACATTTTTATCATCAATATGATCGGATAGAATCGGATAAGCTCGTATATGTATACCATTAAGCCATTTCCCTTTCAGGGTAGGCGTGACACTACCCGATTCAGGTAGTGTTTCTAGGTGGATAGTTTTCTTGTAGTTATAAATAACTACAAGTGTGGGCTCACCACACCCACGATGTGCCAACAGCACTCAGTATTCTTGAATGGTCACCCATCCAAGTACTAACCGCGTCAAACGCTGCTTAACTTCAGTGATCTGACGAGAACTGGGTTTTTCAGCGTGGTATGGCCGTTGGCCATATATGATCTAATAGAATCGGATAAAATTATACGGGCTCGGATAGGATCGAATAGAATCTGATAGGATTGGATAGAGTCGGATAGGATCGTATAAGATTGAAGGGAATCCAATAGCATCGGCCGGGACAGGCCATGTTTGGATGGGATCAGACAGGGTAGGACAGGATCGGATAGGCTCAGAAATGACACGATATGATCGGAAAGGATACGATAGGATCTGAAGGATACTATAGGATCAGATAGGATTGGACCAGATCGGATATGATCGGTTAGGATAGGATCGTGTATATCCGTCCGTTAGACCATTTTTTTATCAATATGATCGGATAGAATCGGATAGACTTGCATATAATTGAATCGAATTGGATCAAATTAGATGGGATCGGATAGGATCGGTTATAATCTGATAAGATTGGATAGAGTCGGATAGGATCGTATAAGATTGAGTGGAATCAAATAGGATCGGCCAAGAGGGGACATGGTCGGATATGATCAGATAGGGCAGGACAGGATCGGTTAGGATCAGAAATGATACATTTTCGGATAGGATACGGTAGGATCTGAAGGATACTATACGATCGGATAGGATTGGACCAGATCGGATAGGATCGTGTGAATCCATCCATTAGACATTTTTATCACCAATATGATCGGATTGAATCGGATCAGCTCGTATATGATCGGAAAGAATCGGATAACATTATATGGGCTCGGATATGATCGAGTAGAATCTGATAGGATTGGATAAAGTCGGATAGGATCGTATTAGTTCGAAGGGAATCCAATAGGATCAGCCAGGATAGGGCATGGTCGAATGGGATCAGACAGGGTAGGACAGGATCGGATCAGAAATGATACATGTTCGGATAGGATACGATATGATCTGAAGAATACTATACGATCGGATAGGATTGGACCAGATCGGATAGGATCGTGTAAATCCATCCGTTAGACATTCTTATCATCAATATGATCGGATAGAATCGGATAAGCTCGTATATGATCGAATAGAATCGGATGAAATTAGATGAGCTCGGATAGGATCGCATAAGATTGAAGGTAATCAAATAGGATCGGCCAGGATGGGACATGGTCGGATAGGATCAGACCGGGTAGGACAGGAACGGATAGGCTCGGAAATGATACGATATGATCGGATAGGATACGATAGGATCTGAAGGATACTATACGATCGGATAGGATTGGACCAGATTGGATGGGAACGGATAGGATAGGATAGGATAGGATAGGATAGAATCGGATAGGATAGGATCGGATAGAATAGGATAGGATCGTATATGATAGGATCAGATACTTCGATATTTTTTTGCTTGTCTACTCTAAGGTGGCCTAGGGCGGTCTGTGACTTAAATCCAGTTCTGCTTCTTTACCACTGCTATTACGAGCCGCAATTCACTCTCTCTCAATCTCCTCTTTTCGTCTTGCTCTTACAGGCGTACTCACGCTTCGCCACCTCTGCCTGTGCCAATCTACCTTCGTTTTCTATCAAGTACTTCACCTTCTCTTCCACGTTCCGACCGACTGAACGGCCTTACGACGGAGAAAATGCGCAGCTAGAGTCTATATCAATGATGGTGTATCAACTCGTCCTGCATCGTATACGATCCACGCGTCCTTTAGAGAAAGGCATCAATTTTTTTTTTCATAATACATACGGGGATAAATTTATACTTATCAGTCCCTGAAGAGTGAAAAGCACTTTTTACTACCCATTTACTAAAAAGTACTTTTTGTCACATATGTATTAAAAAGTAGTTTTCACTCTCCATACACAGGAAGTACTTTTTACTCCATATGCAATAAAAGTACTTCCTACTGCATATGTACTGAAAAGTACTTTTTATTCCATATGAACTAAAGGTACTTTTTATACATATGAACTAAAGGTACTTTTTACTCCATATGTGCTAAATGTGCTTTTGCTACATATGCACTACAAGTACTTTTACTGCATATGTACTAAAATTACTTTTCACTCAATGTGTACTAAAATTACTTTTTTTATCCCACATGCACTAAAAGTACTTTTTACTCCATATGCACCAAAAGTACTTTTCACCCCATACGCACTAAACGTACTTTTTATTCCATATGTGCTTAAAGTACCTTTTTTACTCCATATGGGATAAAAGTACCTTTTTACTCCATATGAGCTAAAAGTACCTTTTTATTCTATATGTGCTCAAAGTACCTTTTTATTCTATATGTGCTAAAAGTACCTTTTTATTCTATATGTGCTAAAAGTACCTTTTTATTCCATATTTGATCAAAGTACTTTTTATTCCATATTTGATAAAAGTACTTTTTATTCCATATTTGATAAAAGTACTTTTTATTCCATATTTGCTGAAAGTACTTTTTTATTACGTATGCGCTAAAAGTACTTTTCGCTCCATATGCGCTAAACGCACTTTTTTACTCCCTATGCATTGCAAGTACTTTTTACTCCATATGCACTAAAAGTAATTTTGCTCCATATGTACTAAAAGTAATTTTGCTCCATATGTGATAAAATTACCTTTACTATATATATATATATATATATATATATATATATATATATATATATAT
>CAKNYM010049997.1:124067-151896 GCA_932195095.1 Andricus curvator | reverse complement strand
CTCCCCTTTTCCAACTCAGAATAACTCATTCGATCAATTAGGATAGCTGCCATTTTGTAATTAGGCCACACCCCTAATTACCGCCATTTGGTAATTAGGCCACACCCCTAATTAACGCCATTTTGTAATTAGGCCACGCCCCTCGACCAATCAGGGGAGGTCACACCCCCTACCCTACCCCCACTCCTCCTTTTAGGCCACGCCTCTCGACCAATCACAGCCCGCGCTATACCCCAGGGTATCTACTCCCGGGCGTTTGAAATTAACATGGGGTTTTAAATGAGAAAAGCTCGATTTAAAAAAAAAATGGAAAAAAGAAGTACTTGTTATACATTTTTTGTCAATTAAAGTATTGTCACCTCTTGAGGAGTATTTAAGAAATCATTTTCACCCAATAGCTTTTAATTTTGACACACCCCTGTAAACCTGACACACCCCTGTAAATCGTGAAAAGTTATTATCTTTCGGAATAAATCGTACAAAGTTGATGAATATCAAGAGCAGTAGTTCTTGTTTAACTTATTTGGTAATTATTTAAACAATTTTCATTTGTTTAAACAATTTTTTCTCCCTAAAATCGTAAAAATTTATTATTTTCTGAAAATAATGACACAATTAAAGAATGTTGAAAGCAATACATTTTTGAAGGATTTTTGGTAATTATTTAAACAATTTTCATTTGTTTAAACAATTTTTTCCCCCTGTAAAGCGTGAAAAATTATTACTTTCTGGAATTAATGACACAATTAAAGGAATTTAAGAGTAATATTTTTGTCTACAGAATATTTAGCAATTTTTAAAATAATTTTTATTTGTTTAAACAATTTTTGTTTGTTTAAAAATTTTTTTCTCTGCAAATCGAGAAAATTTATTCTTTTCAGCAACTAATGACACAATTAACGAATTTTAAGAATAATATTGTTTTGCTTAAGATATTTTGAAATTATTTAAACAATTAAGGGTGCAATGCACGCATTATTCCTGAACGGTCACCCATCCAAGTACTAACCGTGCCCAACAATGCTTAACTTCAGTGATCTTACGAGAACTGGTGTTTTCAGCGTGGTATCGCCGTTGTATCTGTAGGCCTAAAGTCTTCTGAATTTAACGATATGATTGCCTTTATCCAAAATAGTTGTTGTCAATAGTTAGAATGCAAAACATCTAAAAAACAGGGTTTTTCGTCACCCTTTTTCAAGAGTTGACTTTCACCTGCTCCCAAAACAAGGTCAACATTACAAAAAATCTGAAAAAATTCTCACATGTTCTTTCATTATTCTTTCATGCAATACAGTTTTCAAAATTCTGAAATACTTAATAATTTACTTTTTACGGGGATTTATTTACAAATACTTTATTTTGAAAACAAATGAAGATAAGAAGCCGTTTGATGGCTCTGCATGCACAGCTTTGTGATGCGAGTGTAGTTCAAGTATTAAATTTATCACCCTTACGCAAAAATTTCATTTGGAATATTTCTCACTTTAATCATTCTTGGCGCGTGGAAGGCACAGCAGGACAAGTGGTAGAAAGAAAGTATCCTTTCGATGACAACAAGCAAGTCGACTCCATTCGACAGATGTGAGTGAAGGTAGCAGGGCCGCCTCATCGTCTTAGAGATACAATTTTATAGCCCTGTGTTCACTCCGTGAATTTTATCTCTAAGAAGTTGAGACGGCCCTGCTTCCTTGACTCTCATCTGTTGACCAGAGTTGGCTTGCTTCTGGAGTTACTATTGTCATCAAAAGGTTACTTTTTTCTACCATTTTTCCTGCTGTGCCTCCCACTTGCCAATACTGATTCATAATTACCTCGCTTGACGGTATATACTTAAATACTAATACATGTTCAACCAGTTTTTTGCAAATTTCATATCAATAAATGAAATCGTTTTCTAATTATCGTCCTTATAAATTAGAAAAATTATTTTCTTAATGACAAAAGCGGTTTTTCTTGGAAGAAGCTTATCGTATTTAAAAATTTGTAAAGTGAAAGCTACATTTCAAGCTCATTTCTGCAACTTTTGTTCTCAATTAATTATCGTTTAATGAATAACCATGAAAATGTACAAGCAAAATGATTGAAAACATATAGATATATCATATGCTATATATATGTTGTATAAGATACATGTATGTATATGCATCCGTTAATTGTGTGATTAATTCCAGAAAATAACTTTTCACTATTTAAAGAAGAAGAAATAGTTTAAACAAATTAAAATCGTTCTAGTAATTAGCAAATACCACTGAAAAAGATGTGACTATCAACATTCGTTAATTGTGACATTAACTTCAGAAAACAATAACTTATAATAATTCCAAGGAGACAAAATGTTCAAACGAATGAGAATTGTTTAAATAATTACAAATAGGTGTGCTTCAAGATATGATTATGTAAATGACGTACGCGAGATATTAGACAAATATTCAACCGTGCGGCCTCAAAATGCAGAACCGAGTACTAACTTGCTAAATATCTTAAACCAAAAAAAATACGTTTACCATTCGTTAGTATCGTGTCATTAAGTATACCATTAAGCCATTTCACTTTCAGGGTAGGCGTGACACTACCCGATTCGGGTAGTGTTTCTAGGTGGATAGTTTCTTGTAGTAAATAACTACAAGTGTGGGCTCACCACACCCACACCACACATAATTCACTCAAATATTAAATTCCAAAATATGAAACTGTTAACTATTCATAGACCGTTTTTTGTAAACTTATTACCTTGGAAAGAAATAAGGATAGGAAGTTGTTTCATGGCTTAAAATGTGCAGGTTTGTAACGTCATTGAAGTACACTTTAAAAAAGTGAAATTAGATCAATATTTCACGAAAAAAATCCTTTACGACTATTTCTGGATTTAATGAGACGAGCTACAATCGAATTAACTTAAATGCGTTTTTCTCGAAACAAGGTTTTCAAAGTCGGTGAGTAAGATATCTCAAGAACGGATTCGCCGATTGCTTTCAAATTTTTGTCAGTTATTTTAGGTATAAAACTTGTGGGATTGAACAATCTTTTTTACATTCTCATTCTAATGAGAAGGTATTGGTTTTATGTAAAATTTGACATAGTCGGTTTTCATCAAATCTCCACGTTTTGAGACCCCCTGAGCCAGAAAAAACGGTTTTTACCAAGGTGTCTGTCTGTCTATGCAAGATACGAGAAAAGATTATTCCACCAAAATTGTGCACCCAAAAAAGATCTACAAATTTCTTATCATTCACTTTTTGATATGACGCGTAGTTTTTGTTTTATTCGTAAAAAACAGCATTGAAAATAGAAAAATCAAATGCACAGAACCGAGCGTGGAACGCAAGGTTCAAATGATTTTCAAATCAAATATCGAGCGCGAAGCGCGAGTGTCTGGATGAGAATGTGTTCCTTAAGGTCGATAGAACCTTGAGTAAATGAACTTCCTTTTCAGTCTAAAATAAAAACAAATTTAACAATCACTTAATATGTAGAGGTTTTGATAATTTTATAATATTTGCAAACAAACTTTTTCTTTTCATCGAAGTCGAACACGAAGTTGAAAAATCTAGAGCAACCGAGCGTAAAGCGCGATGTAGATACGCCCGAGCGCGTAGCGCGAGGTGAATACATAATCGAGCGCGAAGCGCGAGATAAATATATGATCGAGCGCGAAGCGCGAGATCCAACAGTTGCGCGCCCTAGGCGCGCTCAAACTTGCGAGCGAAGCGCGCGATGAGAATGTGCCCGCGAAGCGGGCAGATTTTTTTTGATGAATTTATTTTTTTATGGTAATAAAAGAAGCGTTCTTTTAGCGAAAAATTGACTTTGGATTCAGAAGTCCGCCATTTCGTAAAAAATATATATTTTTACATCTAGTTTCGCTCACTCATACGCAAAAAATGTTTACTAACGAATGCCGTTGAATTTTTTGATATCAGATGATCCAAACCACTTTACTCACCGCAAAACGCCTTTTTTGTTGGATCCCTCGTAGATTGGCTGTAACGCGCTTGTTTATCACTCTTTTATCATGAAAACATTATTGTAACTTCTTGAAATATGTGGCAATTGAATGTTAAAACAATGGTAACAAAATAAATGAACCTGTCTTCATAAAAAAATCGCTTTTTTCACCCGAAAAGGTAGAGACCCCATTAATTTATTGAAAATGTGTAATGTCTTTTTTTATTGATGAACAAATAGTTTTTTTAATAATTGTTTATTACAATATCTTCTCATCAATACTTTCTCTGCATTTAATTCCGTACTTACCTCCAGGATACTTGTAATACGCAGTGAATGTTCTGTAAATTGTAAATAACATGCTGTGACGATTTTCTTGCATTAATAATAAGAACAATAACTGAAATGTAGTATTGAGAAATATTCTGCTTGCGTATTTGCTCATAAATAGAAAATACATTACACGTTCTCAATCAATTACAATCACTTTTTTGCCACAAAAGTACTAAAAATGACCAAAAAGTAATCGAAAGTGGTGATAGCAAGATTTTGTGAAAAACAATTATTTCTTTATCAATGGAAAAATATGTATGGTGCATTAGCAATGAATTGTACACACTTACTTGGGACAAAAATGTAGAAATATGTCTGGATTATTACACTTTTAAGACGTTCAGATGGCCCTGCCTATTTCCCTTCTATCTGTAAAACTACTTCTAAACTTTGTTATTGCAAAACTAGAAAAATCTATATTTCGTATTTTATTCACATATCATCACGTATAAAGGACAGGGCAATATGTTCCTTCAATTTATTTCAATATGGTTAACCGGCTTTCCTTGCTTCTGAGGTCCCTATGATCGTGTAATGGATTCTTTTTTCTGACACTTTTTCTACTGTAGCTAGTCTCATTAAATCCAAATATATTCGTTAAGGATTTTTTTGCGAAATATAGATCGAATTTTATTTTTTAAAAGTGTGCTTCAATCACGTTACAAAACTGCACATTTTAAGCTATGAAACAACTTCCTATCCTTATTTCTTTCCAAGATGATAGGTTTTTGAAAAATCGTCTGTGAATAGTAAACAATTTCACATTTCGTTTTGGGAAGCCTCGAAAGTCAAGGTTTGAAAAAAGTGTCTCCAAAACCTTATTTTTCGGCACGGTTTACATTAGAGCTATTGAAAAAAATTTCAGAACAATAATATTGATATCGCTCAATTTAGGAGATATTTAGCTCTCACGAGTACCTGACTAGAATATATTCTGCAATTTTTTTTAACGATTTGCAAGCGACCAAAGTGAGGGTTGCTTACTTTAAACTCGACTTTAGTTCATGTTACTTAGAGAATGTGTAAAAATACCAGAATTCTGTCGAGTTTGTTGACAAATTTGCAAAAAAACTACATTTTTCTGTCTTACTTAAGTCAAAAGATACATTTACACATAAAAAATTCACAACTCATTGAATCGATCGAAAAAAATACATATTCATTTTTTTGGAAATCTCACAAAATGAGCCATTCCCCTTAACGAAATTCGAAGTTTGCCGTTTTTGAATTACCATATTATTTTAAGTCCATAATGGAAAAATTCAGTTAGAAATAACGAATTTCCTAATCTCTTGCTTCCATAAAATGTGTAGAATCAAAGAATAAAAAAAATATTTCTCAGGTGGCCCAGTGTTTTCAACGAAAAAGTTTGGCCAAGATTTTATCAGCAACATCCAAGTACTTCGATAGCTCAATTAAGTAGAATGCATGTGTTATTAGTGTGGTCCAAAAAATGTCAAATTTTCGAAATGTTTATGCACCAATGTATTCCTACTCCCAAAATAATATAGCATACTTTTTTTTAGAATTTTTAACTAATATTCAGGTGTGGCGCAAGGCTGCCAAAGTTTAGTACAAACTCAACTCTCGATATAAGTGCGGTTTCGGGCATGACATGCAGTGGCATTCAAAATACATTAAGGAAATCCAAACGTAAACAGTCAGGGACGCATAAACCATTTCTGTTGGATTTGGACGCATGCTAACAGCTGACGCAACGAACACGCTGAGAGTACTGCCCTCAAGCTGTTTGTCACGCATGCCTGAGCACCGCCTCTCTCTCTCAGTCCCGCGATCACTGCATCACCAAAATGCCGAGGACTTAAATTCTAAGAATGACGGAAACTGAGGGTACTTACATCGAGAGTCAAGTGTATTTTTAAATCCAAAGCCAAGCAGTTCTTTCCTACTTTTGTTTGTGGAAACTAATTTTAATTCCACCCTTTAATAGCATTGTGATCTGAACCCTTCAAAGTATTCACGACTGTACGAAGCCTTCTTCCTATCTGGGATTAGCATGATGGGCATATACCAAATCCGCACTAGCTACCTGTGTACTATATTCCCACTACGCGGCTTCCCCTCACACAGTTAAACTGCTGCCACCGAGCCTGGTCAGTGGGGGTCCTTTGTACTCAATGAGCCCTAAAGTGCGAAATATACCAAATTTTCAATTTAGTATTTGGTAATTTACGAATATAATATTAGAAATGTACAGATTACAGCAAGTCCGACGATATGTTCTTTGCCCTAAAAAGTTTGTTTTTGTTCCATTCGAAAAATTAATAAAACAAATGATAATTATACATAATACTTCCCATTATGTTTAACTTCCGCCTGGGATACTATGATAATTATCACGCGATTTGTTTATGAAAGTTAATTGAAAATACTATTTCAAAACATAAAAAGCAGAATAAAGAGGATTTTCATAAATAAATTTTCAGTTACAAATGCAGGAAAATCACCCGCAGTTACCAGTACCGGAAATTTGAGTTATATTTATAATTTAAAAGTGCTTAAGTGTATTTTATAAATATACGAAACGAAAATAGGGTAAATTTACCAGGAGTCGGACAACGATTCTAAGGTCGGATACCACTTCTTGAAGGAAAAAAAAACACTTTTAAGGCTGTTGGAGCGGTGCCTAAAAAATGGCGAAATTCGTGAAGTACTCAAACTTTACCACTAAGATTCGATAAATCGGGATTAAGGTTTTAAAAACGCACTTTGCAAATTTTCTAGACCCCGGAAGGGGTTTTGCGGTGGCAGGACATTAGATAGGTCTCTGGTTTTTCGAAAAAAGACACAGTAACTGCTAAAAAGTGACAGTGAAATAGTGTAGCAACGACGTAAAGTATGGAGGAAGCCGACTGACAGCCGATGGCGCTGAAAGCTTGACCGTACTGGATTGTACTACGAAAATGCACTGTCGGTAAATGTCGTATCTGCATGCTGTTGCCACCACCTGTCTTGGCAGGAATTTTAAAGTTGAATAAAAAATGCAATTTGTGATTTTCTTTTTTTTGTTTCTTGACAGGTCCAAATTATTGGCGAATGCAAAAGTATCACTGCAATTCAAATCAATAATTAGTTTCTTTTCAGAATAATAAACGTGGTCTCGGAAGAGGAAAAGTGTGAGTGATAAAAGGATGCCGCTGTGAACTCGCTGATAATAATCGATAATAATTTTGCAATTTTCTTTAAAAGTGTTTATTGGATTGTTTACAAATCTTGTTTTGTCATAAATTATAATAATTTTAAAAGTCATATAAAATTATACACTTGTCGTTGTACATATTTGTTGTGTTGTAACATACAAACAAAATATGGAAATGGCGCATTACATAGAATCGTATAAATAAGGTAAGTATTGTACATCCTGTTCTCGCTTTATAGAACAATAATATAACTTGCATTCCCAGAATCTAAAACGCCCTCAGAAAGGCACACACATCACGCACTCAGAAACCTCGCAAATGTTTGCTATTACGAAAGAGAAAATTATGATTTGAATTTCTTGAAGGAGAAATGTAAATAAAATGTAAAAAGGGAAGAAAAAACATTGGTTTTTACTAAAAAAGATTAAAACTTACGAAAAAGAATTATTTCTACGATAGTTCTGTAAATGAGCAATTCCATGTAATTCCATGTATCCGTTCTCTTAGGTGTTGAAAGAAAAACCCTAAAATAATTGTTAGAAAAATCATAAAACTTAGGAGATATTCAAAATTGAAAATTTTGGTCCTTTTCCTTCTTAAACTTTCATAACTTTGGTGATTTTAATTATATCAAGTTTTTTTTTAATTATTCGTAATAGGACGCAGTTTTGAAAAATTATTTTTCGAAAAAAAAATTTCAAAAACTTCTTGGATTTTTCAAAAACTAATTTTTAAACAGAATTTCTGAATAAACCCCACTTTTTATTCTCTTCATTTTTTTATATAGGTAGCTTACAATATCCATTATAACCCCTGTAAATATCAAAATGGGATCTCCCTTAGTTTTCACGAAGTAATTAAAAACGTACGCCGAAATGATGCACACGATGTGAAAAACCATGTAAACTATAGAAAACCAATAGAAGAATATTATAATCGTATGCACGAACTTCAGAGTTCAGACTCTCGGGCGTTGGGAATACCATACCAAGGCATAAGTTCTTAATTATTTTTCGAAAACTAAGGAAGATCCCATTTTGATATTTACAGGGCTTCTAGAGGACATTGTAAGCTATCTATATGAAAAAAATGAAAAGTGTTTTTTTTTCTTCAGAAATTCAGTTTAAAAATTAGTTTTTGAAAAATCCAAGAAGTTTTCGAAATTTCTTTTTCAAACAAATTTTTTCAAAACCGGGTCATATTACGAATAATTAAGAAAAAAGCGTTAATATCATTAAAATCACCAAAGTATCGAGTTTAAGAAAAAAAGGATTAAAATGTTCAATTTTGAATATCTCCTAAGTTTTTCGATTTTTTCTAAAATTATTTTAGGGCTTTTCTTTCAACACATAAGAGAATGGATACTAGAATTTTCATCAAAATTACTAACAATAGCTGAAATTCTTCAAATGAGTTGACATGCAATTGCTCGAGTTGCAAGAATTTTGCAACGTCACAACTCCCCTCTCCCCGGAAAGGACCGAACAGGTCTTCAACCGAAGGTGGGTTAACTAAATGAATAGATCATTTTACCTATCGGAAAGTTTACTGCGCATGTGCAATGTACTTTCTGTTGTACCCAATTGTTGCGATCATTTTTGCTCGTTGAAGACAGTGAAAACAATTTTCTTTATTTTTTAAACAATTGTGGCATGTCATCAAAAGTAAATTTCAATGTGATAATTAATTTCAATGAAGAGGAAGTGAGGGAGCGTGTGTGCGTCGTATGTACTGCTTATGTAAAAGTGATAGTCGTACTAAAGCATACAAGGGACATAACCTCTTCTACTTCATACATTTCCCGAAACCTTGTTTACAATACAGAAGTGGTCGTATCAGGAAAGAAGGCATTAAGAAAGATTTTGAAGAATGTAATAATAATTGCCTGAAATGTAAAACCTCTCAATTTCGCCTCCTTTAAACTTAACCATGATCCATCATCAATTTGTGGATCGATGTCCCTTCCTTCTTCTATGCATTCCTTTACTCTGCAATTACATTGTTAAATATATATGAAATTGTATTATGACAACTTCTAATAATAAATTACAGTAACAATAATAATGTTGCATGCAAGCACGAAGTGTGCATTTTTGTTTTTATTACGTTTTCAATGTATTATGAACTTTATTTATTTGCAATATTTTTGCATATTGTCAATTTTCTAATTTAGTTTAGTTCATATTTTTGACTGAAATTCAAAAATGTAGTAATGTGCTTCCAAATTTCCAAATTATATATTCTTTTGTAACAGATTTGGCATTTTCCGAAAAATTCGGCCCTGAAACAACACTATATAATAACTATTTTTTACCATTTTCTTCCAAAAACACCATCAATTTTATTTTAAAACAATTGCTATACTAAAATCATGTCTATTACCTTCAATATTCATCGCAATAACAATAATATAATAAAAATTTAATAATATGAGAAACTTGACCTACTACAAACCTGTTTACAAGTTCAGCTTTTTAGCACTATTAGGTTGCTTCTGGCAACTTAACTACTGCTCAATGAGCAAATCTATGTTTTTTTCTTTCACACTTACCCAATTTGGCACCCGGAACATCATCTTCATTTAATTTCACTCTGACAAAAGGTACAATTGTATACATTTTTATAAAATATGAGCGCAACTTTTATACTACGCGGGATGCATATGGCAGCCGCACATGCGCAAATAAACTTCCGATACTTAGGTAAAATGGTATCAAAATACATAAGGTATGATTATCTACAATAATACCGCAAGGAATTACGAAACCAAAACTTAGTTTATTCAAAACTACATGTGCTACATACAAAATTAGGGACCATCATTTTCCGTCAATCAAAATCAAAACAAAAACAAAAAAACTGAAATGACGAAATGATACGTTATTGAAGAAAACAAAGGGATCGAATTAAGCTGCAATTTTTGGTAATTAAGTATTTAAAGTAATAATTGTAATAGGAATACATTAAGTATTTATCAAAAGAGGGATAAGAAAATTAACTGAAAGAAAAATAGCTGATTACATAGAAATACTTGACTGGGTTGGGGAAGAAACTTGACAGAACGGTCTTACAATACTTGACGTGGAACTCGAAAGGCATTAGGGGATAGGGTCTCGACTTAAAGGGGATCCAAGCGGAGATTTTGGTTTTCGTTATCATCTCCGTCATCGTCTTCGCCATCCTCACTCTCGACGACCATACATATATCCGACTACCATATCGGGTGGGATGTGCTTGTTCTGTCTTCTTGTCGTGTAAGGTCCTTTGCGCTGATACTCATCGCTACAATTTGGGCAGGTCACGACTGTGTATCCCGGTATTCCACACTGGAAGCAGAATACCCTGAGCGTCTTCAGTCCACACTGTAGGTAGTCGTGGGACTGGTCGTCGCAGTTCCAGCATCCTTCACGGAAAGGCTTGGAGACCTTCGGCTTATACAATGGTTGTCCGGGCTTCAGATCTAGGGGAGAGGGGGGACCATGGCTTGTTAAGGGTTTCGGATTTTCTGATGTTTGCGTAGGATTGGGTGATAGTCGGATTTCTTGACGGGATGGGGATGGACGGGTTACGGAGTGGGTTCTTGGGCAGATTTCTTGACGGGTTTCTTGACGGGTTTAGGGGCAGATTCTACAGGACTCTCGACATTGGGTCTCAACCCGAGGGGTTTTTGTGGTTACGTAACCATTTTAGGCTACTGTGGTCTGTTATCACTGTAAAATGATAACCTTCCAGATAGGCTCGAAACTTCTGAATGGCTCAGATTACGGCGAAACATTCTTTTTCGGTGGTGGAATAATTTCGTTCGGCATCTAAGAGGGACATATTAGCAAAGGAAAATGCGTTCTCTAATTTGTTGACCATATCCAACGTTGTTTCTTTTTCAGAAGCAAATTTAACGGAGCCGCTACTGTCGCATAATTAGGGATAAACTTTCTATACCATGAGGACATACCAAGAAACCTTCTCAACTCTTTGATGTTTTTAGGGATAGGATATTCGAGAATAGGGGCAACTTTTTGCGGATCTATCTGGAGACCATATTCGTTCACTAAGAATCCGAGGTACCGCACCTGAGAACAACAAAACCCACATTTCGCTGGATTAATCTTAAGAACAGCGTCTTTTATTTTCTTAAGGACCTTCGAAAGCCATGTCAAATGTTCCTCGAACATTTCAGTCACAATTATCACATCGTACAAGTATACGAAAGCATGAGGTTCCATTTCTGGACCGATAAGTTGATCTAATAATCTCTGAAAAGTAGCTGGTGCGTTGGTAAGCCCGAAAGGCATTCTTTTAAATTGAAATAAACTACGCCCTGGCACTGTAAAGGCTGTCTTTTCTCGACTACTGTACTCTAAGGGAATTAGAAGGAAACCTTTATGGAGATCGAGGGTAGAAATATATTTCGCTCGACGTAATTTATCTAGGATGCTGTTCATTTGGGGTAAAGAATAAGCGTCCTTTTTCGTCACTCAATTGAGTTTTCGGAAATCCAGACAGAATCTATAACTTTTATCGGGTTTCTTTACCATTACGACAGGGGATGACCAACCGCTTTTGGAGGGTTCTATGATACCGTCAGCTACTACTAGTCAGTTCACGTAAACCACAACATTTATCTCCTGACCATTCTTCCACTTCAAATTTAAAAATTCTAAACGGGTCTTCTTTGTACCACCAAGTTCTATCTTCGAAGTGGGCGATGACTTCTTGCGATATCAATTCGACCTGAGTATTCGCCATTTGAACTAGACCGTGACTTTCCTCGCTTCTTAAACCCAAATCCTCGACAATTTTCATACCCTCGGGACCTATGAACGAACGAGAAGCGCCGTTGTCTACTAAAACTTTCACTGGGCTACCCACAACCCTTAGGGTCACAAACATTAGGGGTTCGGGCGTGCATAAGGGTGTTGGATGATATGGTAATTCAGATAAATTAAATATGGGAATGACGGGAAATTTATTTGTATTATTCTCCGAATTCAACCTGTTACCTTGACTTGACTGATCTACAAAAGGGGGGTAAGAGTTCTCAAGATAGTTTCTTGAAAGGATTTGGTTCCAACGGATTGTGATTTTTAGAAGGATTGTCCAATTGTTCAACCTTTCCTAAGAAAGGGATTCAGATCATGCGGATATTCTAAACTCGAATAAGGTTCATGAACTTGAGGGGAATGAATTCTCTACTGGTTAGAATAGGGCTATATTGGGACTGTAATTTTTAAGCTCATAATTGTCACATAGATCTACTACGTCTCCCTCATTGCCCTGGTCGGTATTAGGTCAGGGATTCAATTCTACTCTATGACTGTCTCTGTCCCTATCTCGTTTCCCGCACAATTTGGTCAACAGGGGCGGGTAACACCCGTTTTACCGCAAAGATAACAGAAAATTATTCTTGGTTCTAGACAATCAGAAAAACGGTGTCCTGTTTTCTTACAGTTCCAACAAGATAGTATGGAAGGGTTATTTTCTTGCCTGGGGTTGTTTTCTGGAGGGCTCTGGGGTAGAAAAGGGTTTGTAACATCTGCACGATTTGAAGTACCGGATCTTTGGTCTCTATGGGACATATCTCTACCTGAGGGGGTCTCAGGTTTATCTTTAGTTTTTGGGGTGACTTTGGGATTTAGATCTTTCGATAAGAAAAAGTTCTCGATCGCCTCTTCCCAATTAACACTAGTTTCAGGTTGCTCTTCTAACATATTTACCCTTTCTCTCCGCCTATCCTGATTTTTGCCTCTATTTTCATGATAGGCTAGATCAGGTAAAAGAGATCGATCAGGAGTTGGGGGAGGCTTGTAAGATCTAGCTACCCTATAACTTTTTTCCGATGCTGCAGCTAACTGTTCCAATGGAGAAAAACTATGTATTTGATGACGTGGAATTGTCAACTGGGGGCGTGGCAAAAGGTTGCGGTGTGCAAAACTAATCTCTTCTGATTCGGTAAAAGGAGGATCTAGTCTATTATACATTGCCAGCATACAGGTGAGGTAATCGGTTACCGATTCTCGCTCACCTTGAGTCCTTCGGTGGACCTCTTGTCGGAACTCGAATTGGAAATCGGAATCAGCGAACCTTGAGCGGAAAGCGGAAGCAAATTGGTCAAAAGTATGCCAATTTGACTGCATGCTTCTATACCAGTTCAACGCAATACCTGTCGAAAAGAAAGGTAGTAGCTGTAACAATACAGTATCGTTTACTGGGCAAATTGACCTACCCTCAATGAGGCGAGTGAGATAATTTCCGGCATCTTCTTCTCTCGCACCTGAGAATTTCAAATTCCATATCCTCATGATGTTATATGTAGCTGCTGGGCTAGGAGGAATAAGATCGCGTCTAGAATAAGCTTGAGAATTGCGGGTATTTTGTCTAAAACTTGAATTATCAATGGGATAGTCTATAGTGGGATCGAACGTCACATGAGGACGATTTGATCGAAGGACACTACTATGGATTAGGGACCTTTGTCCACGTGCTGCAAATTCGAAATCAGAATTTCTGAAAGGGGGACTTGACTCTCTATAACTTAAAGGGGCGTCGACTCCGTGTCGCAAATTATCACCGAAAAATCGATTATTATTCCTATGCTGACCTGTATCTCCTCTCCTCGATCGTTGATTGTCAACATTATCATCAAATCTAAAACAGTGGCCATTTTCAGGATACCTTCGTGACTCAAAATCGAAATCTAACCTATCTGAGTGGCGACTTCTACGATGCTGAATGTGACTATCTCGAAAATAAGGATCGTAAGAGGAAGAGCGATAGTCATCATACCTATTCTCGACGGGTTCTGGATAATCATACGTACGTGGGTGTCTCGACAGGGGGCCAATGCTAAAGTGACGCCTAGTCTCTCTCCTATCATAACCTCGCTCATTTCCGAAAAATTCGTCATCCGAATATTCGACGTTTCGACTTCTGCCGATCCTTTTCGTGTTTGAATTATCTCGGCCTTGACTAATTAGAGGATGGGAATCGTTAATCATTATTCGCTGGTCTGAGCATAAATTTTCTTGACTACGATCGTTCCTATTGTGATTGAGAGCGTCATCTCGACGATCAACAATGTGGTGATTCGGCTCATCAACTTTTTCAGTAGCGTACCGTGATGTAGAAAGGACTTTAGATCTCGAGTCTGGTTCTTGAGATTGTTTAGTTGATTTGCTAATCGCGCCTCCTCGAGAACCTAAGTAAGGAGCCCGACCTCCCGGACTATATCCGAGGTCAATCGTTGTCCCTATATTCCTACTTGATTCTGTACCGTATTTATTCGCGACTTTAGTGTCCCATGATTCTAGAGAATTCGCGTTTTGACCTCGAACCGAGTCTTGACTCACATTACTCTGAATCTTAAGATATTCGAGTTCCCTAAGTGTTTCTTCCGAGTCTTTTATCTTTCCGGTGTCTGATAAGCAAGTTCCTGGTGAATCAGCTAGTGGAAATCCAGTTGGTTGCTCTAGCTCTAACGCAGGATCGACATACTCGACTTCCCCTCTAAAAGCGCGCTCAAATCTAACAAGTCTTTCAAGTAAGATGGGAACAATTCCATCGACCGGTAATTCTCTATTTAAAAGTTCCGAAATCAACTCCTCTTGATTCAGTGGGTAAATCCACGAATCAGACGTGTTATTGTGATCGCTCATTTTGCCCAAGCTTAATCACGGTTAACAAACAAAGACGATGTCTACGCTTGACTCTCGCGGACGATAGCGATGACGCAGTAGCAGAAGGTTACTTCATATTCAGGAGATAAGAAATTAACTTGAAATCAAGATCTAAGAATTACTAAGGTTCTGTACAGGGGAAATTATTTATAATACTCAGCAGGATTTCAATCTTAACATTCTCAGGGTTTTGTAAATCTCAACAGTAGTGGGACGATATGGGGATTTCAATAATTTTGGGGTTAGCTGGGTACTTCCTCAGAATTACAGTTATTCAAAATTCTGGTGGAGATCTTTCTTTCAGAATTCTGTTTTTTTTTTTCTAGAAAGAATTCATTAATATTTTATATAAAATTTGGAATTCTTCTTAAAAGTATTCAAAGTCCTAATACTTTGGCGTACGAGAATTATGTTGAGATTTTATAACCAATAGTCATGTTAGACCATAAACAAACCCGAAAAGTTCATAAATTTTAGGATCCTATACTTCCTAAAAGAACCCTATTTTTTCTTGCGTGGGCCCCACGTTGGGCGCCATGAAATGTTGCAATTTAATTATGGTTAAATAATAAAAATTACTACATACCTTCGGCACTACTTCCTGAAAATCTTATAAAAATCGAAACTCTACCTAATGAGCTATACACTCTATCTCTATTAATTTTTTTAAGCGCCAGGCCTGTTCGAGGCCACTTAAATTCTCAAAATCCAAAATTAATTGAATAAAAATCTCAAAATCTCAAAGAAAGCTAGAAACTAAACTGAACTCGAAGAACGCAGTGTACCGGCTTCTTGCACGGTCAGCTCAGACTCGTTAGTTGGGCGTGTTTCGCAAATAAAGAGGGTTCAAAGGTCAGCAAAACAACAACTCGACATTTATAACAAATAGAACTTTTAATTTATTCAGCGAGTGTTCATTAAACATTTCGTTGTGATGAGGAGCTTGGCTTAACAATTGGTCGTATTTAAGGTCTCGACATACTGCAATAGTTTATAATCTTAAGATTAACCAAAACTCTAATAATATTAAACTCGACTCATTCATAACAATAATAAATCTTAAGTCTAAACCTAATTCTCGAAAATTAAACTAACTTCAAAAAGTTAGGCATCCCTGCCCGGAACTCCATGCTAGGCAATCACAAACAAAAACTTAAAAACTCTAAATTCTAACCTAGAATCGAGTTAGGCAAACCCTCAGAAAAATTCAATTTAATTGCTTCAGCAAAACTCAAAATTAATTATTCAAAGATATTCCGTGACGATTAGAACCAAAAATTCTTTAACAAAATTCGATTAAAGAAAATTATCCATCATGTTGATTCCAGAAGTCTAGACATCGGTGAAACCTAACCTCGAAACTGACTTTAGCCTAACTTCACTAAACTAGTAGTGAACCATGACTGGTCACAGCCTAATTTATTCAATTAGTCATAGTCAAACTCAAATCTCTAGCTAAACTCAACATTATTACAAAATATCACGTAACCCAAACTACTGAATCTCAACCATGATTTAAATAATTCACTTCATGCAATTTCAAACCTTAACATTTTCAGTCTCTGAAGAAATTACGCCTAGGTTGCCTAACTCTACTGACTCTAAATTCAATCTAATAATTACCCATCACGCGGCTTAATTGTCTCCAAAAAAGTTAATGACCTCGACATTGAATAGCACATTCAAAATTTGATCAATAGTACACTTGAAATTCAGTAAATAGCACATTCAAAATTAGATCAATAGCACGCTTGAAATTCAGTAAATAGCGCATTCAAAATTAGATCAATAGCACGCTTGAAATTCGGTAAGTAACATTTTTTAAATTCAATCTGTAGCACATCTGAAATTCAGTAAATAACATATTCAAAATTCAACCACAATTAGTGATGCATGTCGATCATTTAAACATTTTTCCTCAATCTAGTCAGATTAAATTAAAACCTTGAACACCATTCTCATCACATCGAGACGAACGATCACTCAAGTCGAGATGATCGTCTCGTCTCGATCGACTTTTTTCATTAAAAATTCTTGATCTCCATTACATTTCAATTCCATCTAACTATGTTTTAAGAAAATCTCGATTTTGTCCAAAAATGATCGACATGCATCACTAACCACAATTCTCGACGCGCAATGTTTCCATAAATCTCAATTATAAGAAGGGACGGCGTAAGGGGGAAAGTCCTTGATAGAATGATATCTGTGAGGAATTCGGTTTATGACTTTTTGACACTATAAAATTTAGACACATCTTTGTGTCATTAACGTACATTTGGAGCAAAACTCGACTGGGGACTCAGTTCCGAAAAATTGCACAATTTCAAGTTAACACATGAAAAGGGACTCACTCATGATTAAAAAATTGGGTTTCGGGACACAACTCAACTTGGGACTCCATTACGTGATCATATGAAAATTATTCGAAATGCTCAACGAATTCACAGTTCAGGGGTTATACTTTATGTGGCAACACTCGACTGGGGGCTTAGTTCACTGGTCACAAAAGGGATTCACCATTGGGGAGACATTTCGAAAAAATAGTATTATAATCACTTATAATAAATCACAATAAATCACTAATAAAATAAATAGGAAGGCCCAGTTAAAGGTAATCCGCCTCGACCACGTGTGATGCCATTTTCTCAAGAGTAATAAAAATTATCGAAGTTAATGAATTTGATCCACTGTGGCCACGTTTCGAGCGTAGTCTCTTTTACTTATCAAACATGAGTTAGCCTTACCCGTAGTTTCTGGAGCGATGCGGATGAGCTTCCTTGAGATGAGGAGTCGTGGGGTGCGTCTTGACTAATTCTATGGAGAAATGCTCGACAATTGACTTTCACTGACACGAGAAAATGTAAAGTGAACTTGACACGGCTGCGGTCGGCAGAGAAGAACGAGCGTAGCGGCGACGGTACGGGACTCGGTCTCGGCGTTCCTTCTTCTCCTTCGTTCCGGCGTTCCTATTGGTGGTAAGGCTGCTGCGGAGACGGTTTGCTGGGTTTACATTCCAGGGCCGTATGAATAAGTGGAGCTCGGTACCCTGTTATTTTTGGTTTTCATCCTTCCTTCCATTATCGCCAGAATTGATCCAGTGTTGTTATTTCTTTGTCCTTTCTCTCCAATTCACCCATTTGATTACCTCCTGGAGCCCGAAATTACCCTGGCTGATCAGAGCAGGATTTGGTTCGGTACCAATTGGTATCAGCCGACGTGGAGAGGGCATTGCGCATTGAGATTCCCTAGTCATGTTGGGAATTGACGAAGAAATTTTTCATCGTGAAGTTTCCAAAAAGGTTATACGCCAGGTGGATGAGTTGTTCCGGATTTTTCATAACTTGCAGTGTCACTTCCAATCTGGCCGGAATCCTAACATGAATCCTTGTAGACGAGGATTCACAGATCCTTTGAGTCTGGCAGACGATAGTAGATAGAAAAGGCGGGAGAATTCAAACGACTTAAAATGTGTGTCGATGGAATCTAGACGTCTTAAGAGCCTCGAGTGGCGTCCCATTTGAGTCTCGAAGTCGAAAGAAGTCCCTCGATGTCCCACGATGTCTCGACGAGTCCGAATCGTTACAAAGAAATATAGGAAACGAACAGAATAAGTCCTTTAAATTTATAAACGTTAAATCTAGCCCTAGTCATGGAGTTTCTGTACCACAGCCGTGATTTCTGACCTTATAAAATTAAATCGATGAATTTACGAAAAATCTCTAAATTTCAAATAAAATTCTATTAATTTGAACTTGTGAGTTGCAAGAATTTTGCAACGTCACAAACGTTCTACATCTTTAAACATGGTCCTTCGAGCCGGATAAGTCGTGAAAAAGCTTTGCTAACTATACAAAAATGCGAATTATTTTTTCAAAAGACCGTTTGTGAAAATTCAAATGGTAATCGCCATTGTGGGATCTCTGAGTGTCACGTTCGACGAAGGAAGTTCGCGGTTCACGTTAAATTTAAATACTTATTACAATTAAAGCAAGGGAGTTCTGTGTAAAACTCAAAATTAAGTCGCTGAGGTTGGAATCAGTGCATTCGATTTTCAATCATGGAAAAATCAATCATGCTGTGACAATTAACTGTGAAAAGCACGTACGTGCACATGTTGTCAATCTATGGACTTGACTTCATGGAGCAAAGTATAAGTGCTACCGGGCGACATTATTTCGCTATCTTCAAGATAGCGCTGTCCCTCACCTTTTTTTCGAGTGCTCACTTCCTCTTATAGGGTCTTCGTAGGCTCGATCGGCCGTATTGTTCTTTCATGCACGTGAAGAAATAACAAGTTCACTAGCGAATGATTGTCAACAGCTTAAAGCTGTTACTCTCTTACTTTTGCAAGGTTTAAATGTGTTATGAAAATTCTGATTATATTTCAGATTTCTACATTGGTAAGATACCTTCGAATTACTTAAAATTGTGAAGTTATTCTAAGGTGAACTATTTTTATGATTTGACAACAATTTATGGGAAGATATATGAACACTCTTATTCAATTTAGAAATTATGTATTCGATTCTCGCATACTAAATTTTCATTTCTCGAAACAGAGATTTAACATTTTTGTGAATTAAGCTTGCGGCTCCTAAAATTATTACTAATAATTTTTTTGCTGTATATATTTTTTTAACAATTGCAAGAAAAATGGAGTCTTTACTCTCGGAGTTAACAGAAGTCTGTCAGAAAATATTGAGAACTGAAAATAATTTTGTTAAACTATGCAAAGTCCAACATTACGTTGGCCATAGTAAAATCGAGAAGTGAACTCCTGAATGAAAGATGGGAGAAATATGAAAATTTATATTTAGAAATTAAAGCTTCAACGACCTCGGCGGAACGCGAAAGTCTTGATTATGTTAGTAAAAATAAGTTTTTACAAGTTGAAGATGCGTATCTAAAGATTTGATCACTCCAGCAGCTAGCTCGAGTGATGGTATAATCAATCGTAGTTTGTTCGACATGATTCTTTGCCTATAAAACTTCCTTAAATTACTTTACCTGTATTTTTTGGGGGATTATAAGGATTGGGAGAATTTCAGAGACTTGTTTTATGCGCTAATTATTCCAAATGAGTCCTTATCAAATGTAACTGGATTACGCTATTTGAAGTCCTCTTTGAAAGGTGAAGCAGTACAACCTTTGAAACATATAATAATTACTGAGGATAATTTTGTTTCCACTTGGGAGTCGCTAAAGGCTAGGTATGTTAATAAGAGAGCACATATCACAGCTCATTTACAGGACTTTATTAGTCTCCCGAATGTATCTTATACTGTTCTAGAAGATCTAAAACGATCACGCGGTACTACTCATGAGTCCCTGATGGCTCTCAAAAATTTGCACCGTCCAATAGATAATTGAAGTGATTTATTAGGCTTTTTTACGACTAAAAACTAGATATTCAATCGTTGAAGGAATGGGAGATGCTAATTGGTTCCGAATCTGATTATCCAACTTACAAGAAACTCGATACATTTTTAGAAAAACGTATTCGCGTTGTAGAAGCTATACAAGCTTTGAAGACTAATGCTAAACCGAGCTCACAATATAAGTATAAAAATGCTTAACAATCAGGACGTCGGTTTCACAATGCATTTTCCACCTCCAAATGCTTTTTATGTGAGGAAAATCATCCGTTATTTAAGGTCAATTTAAAACACTGTCCGTTGAAGGATGTCAATAAGTTGCTACACGTCACCACGGCTGTTATAATTGTTTCACGCCTGGTCATATGCCCTTTAACTGTACAAGTAAACTCAAATGTAGTAAATGTGGTAGGGAATATGACACCTTCTTGCATGTAAATAATTTTGAATCTATCACATCGCCAGCAGCTGACACTACGTCTCTACATTCTCAATTGGCAGTTGCGAGTTCTTCTACTCTACCAGATAACGATACTGGTAATGTAGCTCAGCTGGCGAGAGAAAATAATGTTCCACTTAATAATGACTCAGACAATGATCTTTCATTCCATTTCTTAAATAACCATCTAAATCTATCGCGTTCAACATTACTAGCAACAGCAGGCATTACCTTAAAAGCTGATAACGGAAAGCTCATTTTAGGGTTTTATTGGATCAAGGCTCGGAATGTTGTTTTATTTCAGAAAGGGTAATGCAAATTTCGAATCCTAGTTTCTAGAAGGTTAAAGCTATAGTTTATAGAGTCGGTGGAGTTAATATTGGCTCTTCAAGAAAATTAGCTTGTTTAAATTTACTTCCTACCAAAAAGCACTGTCCTAAAGTCCTTATTCAAGCCTTAGTATTGCTCCATTTTACCTCTTATACGTCAACTGAAAGGCCTAATCGGGAAAATGAAACTGATTGGCCTGAATTGAAGTTAGCTCATCGTAACCCCTTTAGTTCCCAACAAATATATTTGATTTTAGGCGCGGATAAATATGGTCTACTGTGTTTGGTTGGATATTTTCGGGTCCAGTTATGGCGAATAAAATAGAGATAAGCATCCCACTTACGGTATATCAGAGTATAACTTCTGCAGTCTAGCATGAAGACTTGAGGAACATTTCTTCATGACTCATCAATGCACAAACGATGGACGGTACTCAATAGATTACCATTTGGGAATGAGCCACCAATAAAAATCGGTGCCTCCTTTTCTGGAGAAAAAATTGTATTGGATAAGGTTCTACGACGATTAACTGAAAATTCAAAATTGTTCCAAGAGTATTCGAATTTTTTATCTGAATATGAAAAATTAGGAGTGACCACTAATCGCCCTTTCACGCATACAGGGGTAGATTATGCAGGCCTTTTTAATGAATGCTTCGCTCCTGGACGTGGTAACGAAAGCGATTATGCGAAGACAGTGTGCCAGAATCATAGTGAGGATTTCTGCACTACTTCGTTAGCTGGAGAAAAAGGTTCGATAGGAAGAGGACAGAGTTTCTTAATACAACGCTTGTACTCACCCATATCGGTGTTTACGGTAGCTACCCGGATTATGCTATCTGGACCAGGATGAGTAGCGACGATACGCCCGTGTTTCCACTGGAGGGGCAGGAGGTTGTCTTCCTTGATAACAACCATAGTTCCCAGTTTGATGCGAACAGTTAATTGATGCAGATATTCTTGCTGCCATCCGGTCCAAAAATGTTGGCGCAACATTTGCGCGTGCTGCCAGGCAGACAAGCGATTGTAGGCAGTGTTCTTGAAATCCACTTCAGGGAAGCTCGTTAGAGGACCACCAATTATAAAATTACCAGGAGTCAAGAACTGCAGATAATTGGGACCCGACGACATAGGAGACAGAGGACGAGAGTTCAATATGGCTTCAATTTCGATAACACAAATTACAATTTGTTCAAAGTTAATAATGTATCTCCAACAATGCGAGAGAGATGATGTTCAAATTATTTTACCACTGCCTCCCAGAGATTGCAAAAATGCGGTGATCCGGGAGGGATGAGGTTCCAAATAATTTGTTGCTGACTCAAAAGTTCTATCACAGTCTTATTCTGTTCTGCTGATTGGAAAAATTTATAAAGCTCGATGAGTTCGCTATTAGCACCTACGAAATTCGTTGCGTTGTCCGAATGGATATTTTTTGAAATTCCTCGTCTAGAAAAAAGTCTCTTCAAGCAGGCAATAAATGCCTCCGTGGTCAAATCGCTAACCAGTTCTACTATAGGTTTCAAAAATGTTGACCTCTCTACAAAAGTTTGAATAAGTCAGTGAAAAAAAAATCGCTAAAGAACGTAACAAACTTCACTGTAAAGATAATTTTATGTTGATCAAATTCTCTATTCATGGCACCATCATATATTTATTATAAATGAAGTTTCCGTTCGGCGAAGGTACAAAAACGCGGTCAACAGCGTCAATTTCACGATAGTGAACTTTGACTTGTTATATTTTGTTGAAAAATCAATAGAAATGAGGCGAAAAAAATCAGGCGAGTTCCTTGACATTTTCTGTAAATGTGCGCGTCATAAAAATTGAAAAATTTGAATAATTGTAGCTTACAGAGTTCATTATAGAGGAGGACCTTATCTCAGCTCCAAGTTGTGTTAGAAAGCTCAGCTAAAGCTTGAAATAAGTAAAAAAATCAAATAATACAACGAAATAAGAAATAAAGTTTCAAAATTATTAAATAATTGGCTATTAGCAATTATTTTTTCTATGCTTTTTTTATGTCACTTGGGGGCGGCCGGTGTAACTGATCCAGGCAATATAATTGTCCGCTCCAGCGTTCCCATTCAGTCTCTTCCACTCAGTCCCAAATCAGTAACTCTTCCAGAAGCCTGAAAATAAATACGGGTGCAACAAGTTATAACTGTCCAAAGGCGTAGAAAATATTTATTTTAGTTATTAAGCAAATGGCAGTTGATGGAACTAATTTTTTTTATTACACTTTTTTATTAATATAAACATTTACGTCTATTTTCTTTCTTATTTTCATATGAAGTGCATACTTTTTTCCAAACATTAGAAATGCACTACCAGCGGAAATTGTATACATTCCTATTTTTTGAGCTGTTGCGAATGTGACCTAATTTTTATAATATTAATATGAATATTTGTTCCTCATGATAACGCGAAAGGTAATAAAATTCTCCGTCTCATAAGCCCAACTTGAAGGCAAAATCTCAATTTCATAAAGAAATATTACAAAAAAACTTAAAATTTCGATGTTTTCAAAAAACTGATCTAACTGGTAACGCTGAAAATAATAAACATTTTTGAAAGTTCTTGGATTTATTTTCAAGGTAAATTATCCATCATTCTAACGTAGGTTCAACGTTGGTGCAAACAACTCGGAAAATTTCAAATAAATACCGTACTCGACACAAGCTTTAAACAATTCAAAACAATAATATTTTTATAAATGTTACTAAAACTTATTAAAATGTGAAAAATAATGATTTCTTGTTCAATTTTGTAAGCATTAAAAACATACTTGAAGTTTTGCGACTTCTTTGCATCAACTTCGATTCTAGAGCTCAATATATGGAAAGAAATCTATCAAGCTGGTTCTATTCTATTATTATATTTTTTTCAAAACTACGTCTTATTCTGAATAATTGAAAAAAGTACATCTTAATATCATTGAAATTACCATAGTTATGAAAATTCAAAGAAAGAAGGACAAAAATGTTCAATTTTGAATATCTCCTTAGATTTTTCAATTTTTAAACAATTATTTTATGGTTTTTCCAAACATCTCAGAGAACGGATACTAGAATTTTCATCAAAATTACTAACAGTAGATGAAATTCTTCAGATGAGTCGGTTTCTCCAATCATATTTTTCATCTTCCTCTGGAAGTTTCTTACTTTTCTGGAATGCAACTGTCAGCGTGAGAAGTTAAATTCATGTTTTCAAGATAATATCAGTTCCTACGCCTTTGGCTTTTTTGTAGTTTTTCCAAGTTACAGACATCAGGTAGCTGGTGGAAAGTGCCGAATAGTGACCCTCGACTGACATTGATACTGATGACTCCTTTTATGCGCGCAGAAAAAAAAAATCCTAGAAAAAATAATTGCTAATAACAAATTATTTAATAATTTTGAAACTTTACTTCATATGTCATTGTATTATTTGAATTTTTTTACTTATTTCAAGCTTTAGCTGAGCTTTCTAACACAATTTGAAGCTGAGATATGGTCCTCCTCTATGAGTAACTCTGTAAGCTACAATTATTTTAATTTTTTAATTTTTATGACGCATACATTCACAGAAAATGTCAAGGAATTCGCCTGATTTTTTTCGCCTTATTTCTATTGATTTTTCAACAGAATATAACAAGTCAAAGTTCACTGTCGTGAAATTGACGCTGTTAACCGTGTTTTTGTACCTTCGCCCAACTGCAACTTTAAGTATAATTGATATATGACGGTGTCATGAATAGAGAATTTGTTCACAATAAAATTATCTTTACAGTGAAGTTTGTTACGTTCTTCAGCGATTTTTTTTTACTGACTTATTCAAACTTTTGTAGAGAGGTCAACATTTTTGAAACCTATAGTAAGTGAACTGCTTTTGTGCTTAAACATATTCTTGAAGGAATTACACCTTTCGATAAATGTCGGATCGATTGGATTTTCTTTAGTGCAGATAGGGTGGGCGATAATTTTTTCCTGAGGCCAAAGATTTTCTATAAGCGAGCGCCACTGAGGGCCGTTTTTCCAGAGACGTGTCTCTAAAAAGTCTTGAGGTGTAAGGCCTCTTGATACTAGGTCTGCGGGATTGTCCTGAGTAGGCACGTGCCGCCATTCACAAGAAGTTACGAAATTGTATTGTCGCGACTCGATTGGCAACGAAAGTTTTTAACAAGTAAGGCTCTGTGTTTAACCAATGTTATGTTATTGTGGAGTCTAACTACACATAAATTTGTTTGATTTTAATTTCAAGTGCTTGCTTGACTACGGTGCATAGACGTGCCAACAGAAGTGCCGCGCTTAACTCTAGGCGCGGCAACGTTACGGGTTTCACGGGAGCGACTCTGGATTTCGAGTAAACTAGTGCAATATGATGCTTGCCTTGAGTGTCGGTTGAACGTAAGTAAATGCAAGCTCCGTACGCTTTTTTGCTTGCGTCACAGAAGCCGTGCATTAGAGGTTTAACTGAATTAGGCGCGACAATCAAATGATTAAAATCAACTTCACCTAAAAGCGGTAATTGCTCTTTAAATTGCAGCCACAGGCTATGAATTTCTAGAGGAATTGAACTGTCCTACTGGACTCCATCTTTCCAGAGAAGGTGAATGAGTATTTTTGCCTTTACGATAACTGGGCGTTATACTGGGCGTTATGTATAACTAATGCGTTCAATATTACCATTTGAATAAGGGTGGAAAGAAGTGGTTTTAACGTGTTGGATGTTTAGAGCCTCTTCGAATTGCTGAGTCAATTCAGAAATAAAATTTCTTCCTTGATCTGTAAGGATTGTTTTTGGTGTTCCAAACAAGTATATGTAGCGTTCAAATAACCCAGTTAATATAGATTCAGAAGTTTCATTTGGAAGTGAAATCAAAATTGTGTATCTCGTTAATCTATCCTGTAAACTCTAAATATACTCGTTTCCTATTACAGTTTCGCGTGAAGAACCAAATATATCAAGTGCAATCGTATCGTCAGGTGCTTGTGGAATATCGGGAATAATTGGTTCTGCTTGGTTTCTTATCGGGTGGTTTTGTTCAATTGGCAGATGGGACACTTTTTCACGAAATTAATTACTTCCTTATCCATTCCGGGCCATTGTCCTATTTGTTTTGCTTTTTCTAATGTGTTCTTTTCCCCAAGGTGGTTTTGGTGAGCTTCTTTCATAACAGTCTTCTTTTCTTCTTTTGTCAATTTTGAGTGTTATTAAAGCATAGATGAGTGCTGTTGGCACATAGTGGGTGTGGTGAGCCCACACTTGTAGTTATTTATAACTACAAGAAAAACCTAGAAACACTACCCGAATCGGGTAGTGTCACGCCTACCCTGAAAGGGAAATGGTTTAATGGTATGTGTGTGTATTAAGGCATAGATGAAATTGTTGTTCAGGGTGGACAGTAAATAGATATTCCATTAATTCTTGAATAAACTCTTTTTTCTAGAGGGGTAATAAGTGGATCTCTAATTTATTAACCGTACGATAGTAAATTTCCTATTTATTTTCTCTTGAGTTAAGTGTTCAAAATAATTTAGCCGTTTTTCTTCATTGAATGTAGGTAAATCTTCTTTAGTTATATTTCTCCAAAGTTTACCATCAGCATTTGGTTTAGTCTTAATTTTACCTTGTTCTGGTTTCAATCTCCATGTAGTAAAATTCTCGTAAAAAACTTTTTGTTCTAATTCTGAGTCATCATCGGTTTCTATTTCGTCGCCATTTGACTTGGCTTCTTCTAAAATATCATTTATCGGAAAGAGTCTGGATAAACAATCTGCAACTTGCTTCTCTTTTCCCTTTACATATTCTATTTCGTATCGATATTTTTCCAATCGAAGTCTACAACGAAGAAGTCTTGAACTGGGACCTTTAACGTTGTGTAGCCAGATCAAAACCTTGTGGTCCGTCTGAATTTTAAACTTTTTACCAAGAAGGTCTTGTCTTAGTCTTTTAAGGCGCTTCCTCAGGCTTGATTTTTAGCCCATGTATTCGTTGATCCTATTTTCCTCCTACACGGATGAATTCTTCTTTATTCATAATGTGTCCCCTAAGGGTTTACATGACCTCCGTTTCTTACAAGACCATCTACAAACTTTATATTATCTTATCCTTACTATTTAAAAATATTTACAAAAATTTACATCAACTCTTATATCTATCTCCTTACTTCTATATTAATCTAGCGCCAATTTACTGTCGGAAGAGTGAGCGAGCGATCGAAAGCGAGAAAGCGAGAGAGCGAGCGAGTGAGAGCGAGCGCATCCGCATCATAATCTACTTATACTATTACATAATATCTACATGTAACTACTTACAGACCTTTACGCTTCTAATCTATGCGACTTTCGTTTCCTTTGTCCTTAAATTGCACCTCTCTTCTATCTCATTCTCATTTTGTCATTTTTCCATATCCATTCTTTCATTCTTTCTCATTCGCCCCTCTAGCCCCCTCCAACTCCTTCATCCACTCCTCACCCATTCCATCATCACCTAGAATATTTACCACATTCTCTTGCCAGCTTCCTTTATCTTCCATTCCTCTCCTACATCCGTCCCATACATGCTCCCATGTTTCCTCCTCCCATTC
>CAKNYM010049997.1:84556-119067 GCA_932195095.1 Andricus curvator | reverse complement strand
TCAACGAATACATGGGCTAAAAATCAAGCCTGAGGAAGCGCCTTAAGGGCACAAACTATTGCCAGGAGTTATTGTTCGCTAGTTGTGTAATTTTCTTCAGCTTTGTTTAAAGTTCTTGAAGCGAAAAGACAAGGATGTCCGTCGTGGGATAGTACGGCTCCTAAGCCTTAGGTTTGATGTGTCTGTAGTAAGTGTGAATTGCTGGTTAAAATCAGGAAAACAAATAACTGGTGTTGATATTAAGGCTGATTTTAAATCAAAGAATGCTTTCTCACAGTCAAATGTCCAATCAAATGTAGTTTCCTTTTGAGCTAATTTAGTTAAAGGTCTGGCTATACTAGAGAAGTTCTTTATGAATTTTAGATAGTAACCGGCCAGTTCAAGGAATTTATGTATACAATCTCTCCCTTTTACGGGTTTAAGGGCCTCCGCTCCCTGTACATATGTTTATATTCCATCCTTAATCTCACTCAAACACTGCTTATATTTTAATGTTTCGCCTTACTCAAAAATAACAATAATATTAATACTAATGATACCAAAAACTAAAAAAATGAGCGATCTTCCAGGGCTTCCGTTTTCTCTTACCATAAAAATAGTTGTTCAATGATTTTAACATAAAATTTTTACCAGTTACTTTCCTTCAGTAGGATTAACAATTGGGCTCTGCCTTGTTACTTTGTTTTCTCTTACTTCTTCCAATTTCTTCATCCACGTCACTCCCTGTCCATTACCATATAACATTCCATCTTACACACTCATCTACACTCAACTGTCCAGCTTCCTCTCCGGTACATCGCTCTAATACATGTGCCCATGACTCCATTTCGTATCCACATACTCTACACAGACTCTCCTCTTCACTCTCGCTTCAAAGTCTTTTGTTCCCACATACACTTCGAAATTCTCATCATTAGGTTCATCCCCTTCTCATCATCTGTTTACAGAACTACGTCGTCAGCGTATGGTAGTGAGTATAGTTTTCTATTACCCAAAACAGTTCCCCCTTTCCCTTTCTTCTATAACTTCTCCTCTAAGTCTGTCAAGAGCATGTCAAAAATTAGCGAACTCAGCGGGCACCCTTGCCTTAGACCTGTTCCTGTCCAGAATACCTCCCCTTTTTCCTTTCCTATCTTCACCCTAATCCTGATTTCAGTAAAAATTTCCTTTATGCTCTCCACCAACCTTTCATCTATTCCCCTTTCTTTCTTTGCCTGACATAGAACTTTCCGGTTTACTGAGTCAAAATCTGCTTTAAAATCTACGAACAATGCGACTAATTTCCCTCTTTTTCTCCCTATTATTATTATTATTATTATTATTATTATTATACCATTAAGCCATTTCCCTTTCGGGGTAGGCGTGACTTGCTCGGTTGGAGAATAGTAGTGTATAGGTTGAATAGGTATATAGGTGTAAGGTTGTAAGGTATGTAGGCATGTAGGTATATAGGTATAAGGTAGATAGGTATATGGATGTTAGGTATAAATATTTCAGATTGATCTGGAATTCTCGTGTTATTTATTTAAATGACACGTTTATTCCGCAACACTGCTCCGACCCAGGTTGCTGATCAATCTCTCTAGCGATCACCCCAAGTGAAGAGCCTCACAAAATTGTTATGTATGGTTCTCCACTTGGGCCCATTAGTATCCAAGGTCTTTGTTTCAGGCGCCATTCATTCTACTGTCACTCTGTTTACAAACTATTTGTCGCCACACTTTTCTGTCCTGGCATACTACTCTAGCTTCCTTCACGTCCATGCATTTTTTCATGCAAGCTCTTGTGTTTCTATGGCTTCTTATGTCTCTACGGATCAATGTCTCATTTACAGATTCTAACCATTCTTTCGGCGGTCTACCTCTGGGCATTCTACCATTTACTTTACCTTTATACACTTGTTTGGTCAGTCGTTCACCTTTCATTCTTTCAAGATGTCCGAACCATCTTAACTGATTTCTTTCCCATATGTCAACTAGTGTCTCTCCTGTACCACATTCTTTGAGGATAGTCTCGTTTCGGACTTTGTCCATCAGTGTTTTCCCGCATATTATGCGCAGAGGTTTCATGCCGATCGCGTTAATTTTACTCCTGTCCTTTTCTTGACAGGTCCATGTCTCGCTACCGTATAGTACAGTCGGTACGAATATAGAATTATGTATGGCCATTTTAGCTTTTTTTGATATGTTTTTATTTGTGAGGATGGATCCTACTCTACCGATAACCTGTCTACCCTTATTTATGCGCCTATCTAACTCCCCATCTATTTTTCCGTCGCTAGTGAATAGACTACCTAGATACACGTACTGGTCAACTTGTTCTAATCTCTCATCATTTATGATAATGTTGCATATTGTTTTCTCACATGTCCTTCATGCTTGTATTAAGTTTATTCAACATTCTTTGCAAATCCTCGACTGATTCTGCCATAACAATCTTGTCATCTGCGAAAGCTAACCCACGTACCTTGACTGTTTGGAGATCTACACCTTCTTCGTCGAAGAGTGCAGTTCTTAGACACTTATCCATATGATAAATAGCCACGAGGACATAACGCATCCTTGTTTCACGCCTTGCATAATATCGAACCAGTCACTCAGTTTCCCGTTTACCCTTACGCTCGCTTTACTACCTGTATATATTGTTTTTATTGCTTGCAGGAGCCCTCCATTTACTCCGTACTCTTTAAGAACTTCCCAAAGTTTACTTCTATTTACCGTGTCAAATGCTTTTTCTAGGTCAATAAATGCACAGAAAACTTTCTTTCCTACTCTCAAGCTTTTTTCTGTGATCTGTCTCAGGCTAAATATCTGATCTGTACATGATCTTCCTGGCATAAATCCACTTTGGACTTCCCATATTTTTTCTTCTGTGATTTCCATTACCCTACGAATAAGTATTTTTGAGTATATTTTACTTACGGTACTTAGTAGGCTGATACCTCTGTAATTACTGCAGTTGTTTTTATCTCCCTTTCTTTTGTATATTGGTACGATAATCGCTTTTTTCCAATCGTCTGGGACTTTCCCCGTCTCGATACATAAATTTATTAATTCGCACAACCTGTGAGGTATGTACTCGCCACCGTATTTGAGCATTTCAGCACTAATACTGTCTATGCCAGCAGCCTTACCGTTTTTTAAGTTCTTAATTATGTCTCGGACCTCAGTGACACAGACTTTTTCAATTGGGTTTTCTAATGCATTATGTTCTATGTCGCAGTGTTGTTGTCCTATATCTTCACCTCCTAATAGTTCTTTAAAAGAGTCTTTTAAAGCGTCTACTATCCCGTCTATATCATATAGCATTTCACCTTTGCTGTTTCTCATGCTAGCAAACTCTGTACTTTTACTTTCCTTCAACTGTTTATATAGTAGTTTCATTATTCCTCCAAAGCCGTTTTGTATTTTGTTCTCTTCTTCTGTTCTGATTTTTTCTTTACTCTCCTTGACTAGTCGTTTCATTTTCCTCTTTTTGTCTTTGTAATCATTTTTGAGTCTATTTCTCTCCTCATCGCTAAGACCTGTCATGTTTAATGTTCTCTTGTGCGCTTTTTTCTTTTCTCGCTGGGCTGCTTGAATTTCATCATTCCACCATGCATCACCAGACTTTCTTCCTACCACTGCCGTACCACACACTTCAATTGCAGTTTTAACAATGATATCCCGTAATAAAGCCCACGCGCCCTCTATATCTTTATTGCTCGTAAGCGCTTCCCAAGTTGCCCTATCTATGCGTTCGCTTAACTTATTTTGAAACTCTATTCGCACTTCCGGTTTCTGTAAATTTTCAATCTTTATTCGAGTTTCTTTCGTTTTTTCTGTTCTCTTTCTTTTCCATCCCCGGCCTAAGTTTATTTTAGAGATTAAAAGATAATGATCAGTATTGCATTCGGATCCCCTCATGACTCTTGTATCTACAACTAGTTCTCTTAGTCTTTCATCCGCAATAACGAAGTCAATTACACTGCGGTTATTTCCTTTACACCAAGTGTACGTGTGGATCATTTTATGTCGAAACCAAGTATTGGTAATAAATAGGCCCTTTTCTAGGCATAAGCTAACTAATTTTTCCCCGTTATAATTTTTTCTTGGATCCCCAAATTTACCTAGTACCCTTTCTGTATCTGTATCCTGACGTTGAACGCCGACCCATCCGTTCATATCTCCTAGCAGAATTATTCTTTCACCTTGATCGCAAGTACTTATTGTGTCATTTAAAGTGTCCCAGAAAGCGTCTTTGACTTCTCGCGGCTCACTGTCAACTGGGGCGTAGCACGCTATGATAAATAACCTTCTGATTCCTACCTTCATTCTAGCCCACAACAATCTGGGAGATACAAAATCATGATCTTTGAGATGCTGTCTTGCTTTTTCATTCATAATTAAACCGACCCCTTGACTACGATTTGATTCACTACCTACTCCTGACCATATTTCAAAACCGCCTTTCAACACCCCATTTTCTATGTTTCTACTTTCGCAACCCTTTTTCTTCGTCTCAGGTACACATAAAATATCTAGTTTCCGTGCATGCATAGTTTCTCGTAGTTCTCTTACTTTAAGGTCGTTCACTCCTCTAGCATTCCAGACACCCAGTCTCCATTCATCGCCTGAAACTCGACTTTTACGTTTACCGTGTGTATGCATTTCGTCAATCCAAGTTTCAGTCCATTCCGAGGCTACTTTATTGTTTGTATTATTCATGTTTAGATTGTACACCCAACTATCACCTTCATGCGCGAAATTTGTTTTGCGAGCCGAAATCATGTCCAAGTTAAGTGATTATTTGTTGTACGGTGGATAGTCTATCTGTAACGTCAGTCCCACCAATACTTCTGTTACTGTGTGGGGGGGAGGGAGGTGAGGACAGAGAAAGGAAACCGAGAGTCTCAATTGGTTGGTGATTCATGCTGAGAAGGTTACCAGCCTTCAGCAGCGTTGTATTTGATAGGAGTTAATATGTGCCTATCTGCTGAATCCTGGCCTACCTCTAAACGAGGAGCCAATAAGTCTTTTTTTTTTTTTTTTTTTTCTTATTGGAAAAGGGTTAAATTTTATTTTATTTTACTTTATTTATTTATTTTTTTTATTTTTTTTTTATTTTATTTATTTATTTATTTTTTTTCAATGTAAAGAAAAAAGAATTTCTGAAATACTGTGTAGTTTTTGATTCATGAAGTTCTTTGAAAAGCGTTTAGAGAATCTAGACTCCTTAAATTTCTTCGAATTTCCTTCAACCACTGTATTAATTTGAAAATTCGTTAAAATCATTTAAAATATCACAAAGAACTCGAAAATTCTCTCAAATTAGGAAAGATCTCAATATACCTCATAGTTTTTGAAATACCGTGAAATTTGCTCATAAAAGATGATAAAAAGTCGCGAAAATCTCATGAAATCCTATATTTCTTGAATTCTGAGATCCAAAACGTCCCAAAGTTCCCGGAAAATATTTTCAAATTCTCTCAGATCATTGGATTGAAAATGAAAAATCGCTTATAATGTTTTAAAACAAAGAGAGCATTCAACCAAAATAAATGGATATTGTTTCTGTTAACCAAGTAGTTGAGTATGTAAATGTTATCTATAGTCGCCATCCCTTTTCTAAATCCCTTCTGATTGAGTGGGATACTTTCTTTTTCTTCTATCTGACTTTCTAACTTTTTTTTTAGAATTTCTGCATATATTTTATAGACCACTGGCATGAGAGTGATCCCTCTGTACTCCCCTACCTTCTTGCCCTTCCCTTTCTTGACAAGAGGTTCCACACGCCCTGTCATCCACTCTTCCGGCCACCCTTCTTCTTTCCAGACCTTGTTGCAGATCTTCCACATCCCTTCCCTAACCCCTTCTCCGCCATACTTCATCGCTTCGCTCTCCATGCCATCCTCTCCTGTAGCCTTGTTTCTTTTTAGTCTATCTATTGCCTCATCCACTTTTTCTCTTGTTATTTCGTTCCCTCCCTCCATTTCTTCATTGACTGTTCTTCTCTTTTCCCCCTTGATCGTATTTTGTTCTTCCCCTCACAAACGCTTGAAATAATCCGTCCACTCACCCATTTCTATTACTTCATTCACGCCCGTCCTTCCCCTTCTTTCCCTATTTATCATATCCCAAACCCTGCCTTCTTTGATCGATTTTTGTACTTCTTCCTTGTATTTCTGCTTTCCCCTTTGTCTTTTCCTTTATAGCATCCTCTCATGTTCTCTTTTTCTCCTGTTGTACACCCCCTTCTCGATTTCCCCTTTCCTCCATTTTCTTACACACTCTTTCATTCTCTCTTTACATTCCCTGCATTTCTCGTCCCACCAGCCTCTCTGTCCCCCTTCTCTTTCTTCTTTTTTACCTATCTCATCCCTTACCTTCTCTATAGACCCCTTCAACCTTTCAATTAACAAGTCTACTCCCTCCTCTTTTTCATACCTAACCTTGTCCTTCTCCATCTTTTGTTTAAAATCTTTTAGTTTATCTGCCCTCCAAACTCCCATTTTCGTGTTTCTTTCTCCCCCTATTTCCTTTCTCCCCCTGTCGCGCTCACTGACGCCACCTTTCAGTGTAGCTATTACCGGGAATTGCTTGAATTTTAAGAGGGTTGGGTTAAGGTTTTGAGAATTCGCATTTATGTTTGCGAAACAATTCTTTCCGCTTAGGCCTCGAAAAGTGTTGTCCATTTTATGTTGAAACGTTGCAGGGGCATTATTCAGACCGAAAGGCATTCTGTTGTACTCAAAATGTCCTCTGTCTGTAGAGAATGCAGTTACTCTTTTGCTTGCTTCGGCCATTGCAATTTGGTGAAAGCCAGCACTAAGCTCAAGGGCTAACAAGAATTTTTCTCTTGCTAATAGGTCAAGGATTTTATAGATCACTGGTGAAGGATATGCGTCTTGATCCGTATCTTTGTTCAGCTGTCTATAATCTATAACCATCCTGAGCTTGTACTCTTTCTTGGGTACTAGCGAAAGAGGTGAATTGCATGGGGAATTGGAAGATCTGATTATATGTTTGCTGAGAAGTTTTTCTGTTTCGACAAACTCTTTTTGCTCCTGCGGAAGCTCATGGGATCTGAGGTTGACACTTTTACCTATGTTCAATATAATTTCGTGCTCTACCAGATCGGTACATGGGAGTGGCTCAGAGTCAAGTGAAAATATTTCTTGATTTAAAAAAAAAATTATTATTTGTTGCATTTTTTATTTAATGGGGGTTTCCAGGTATATACCAGGTATATACTGTATATACCATCAGGAATTAGTTCGTTATTCTCTATCCAGATATTTTGATTAAAATTATCTACCTGAATTCTGCATATTTGCGATGTCGACTTTCCAATAAACTCTTCGTCACAATGCAAGGGTAACTTGTGTTTTTCAATTATTGAAAATTCGGGGTTTGCATACCTACTATTGATAAATTTTCTACCAATTATTCCATTTTCAGGCTCGTGACATAGTTGGAGCGGTTTTGAAAGGAATACATAATTCGTCAAGTGGATCATCAGTGTCGGTTGTCTCGACGGTTGCATAATTGGAAAATACGCGATACTGGGTAAATCTTTCCAGTTTAACTCCTAACTTATTTCGTGTTTTTTACAATATTTATAGTGTATTTAATACCAGTTTATTCGCAAGTATTGCGCTACAACAATACTGAGATACTACTGTAGTGAGTTTATTTGTTAAGGGAAGAAAACACTCTGGGCAAATGGAGTAATTCTTACCCGAATTTTAAAACTTTACCTCACCCAATGAGAAGTTTAATAGATATTTTTCATTAGTCTTCTTCCGCAGATAGTGAAGAGCATTTCTAATTATTGAGTTTCGCTTCTATTAGCACGCTTATATCACTTTCTCTTCGTATAACTTATAGCGGTTTGCTCGTTTGCTGGTTTCCGGTCGAAGTCCTTAGTATTTCCGATGACGCTTGCGTCGTGCTGGATTCCGGTAAGTGACGTGTCTCTCACTGGTGCTGCTTACTGTTGCTGTTTCTATGTTTCTTGTTGTCTGCACAGTTGTGCCTTCCGACTGATTTCGGGCCTTGTAGGGTTTTTACCGCTGAATGTTGCGTGCCCTTTCTATTAATTTCTGTTAGAATTTCGTATTCAATTGTTTGACGTAGTATAGTACCCTACTTGCTTCAGGCACTAGTTATAACAATGAATAGTACTTTTCTTTTGTTAACGGGCTTCGCCTATGCAAAGTCCGGAGTCTTTTAAGATTCTTGTTTAAAACTTGCCTTTTATTTTTCAGTGGTCTTCCAGATGTCAACTCGTCAGCTTTCTATTAGATTTCCGTAGAGATCGAGAAGTTTGAGCCGATCCTGGCAGGATCGCCAGAATGTTATGCGCAAGATTGGAATTGTCCGGTCTAAATACCTACATTACCGACTTTTTTTTTAAACAAGCTCGTTTTTACACGAAATGAGATATTATTCAGAAGAAAGATCTTCTCCTTTCGGTCCGCTGGGATTGGAACGCTAGGTCAACTGATTTCCGGTCAGGTGCTCTAACCACTGAGCTACTAGAGAGATCAGAGGAAGAATCCTTTTTCTGAAATACGCTTTATTTTGCAAGATGTTATATACAAGTCAATTTTCACTAGGAATCTGTATTATCATCGGAGATGGTAACGATCGATCAGAAGAGAAATCCTTTCACACACACTGCGGAAATGGAAATCTACAATATCGATCGAAGTTATTTTTTTCTTATGTGGGAAGTTGTAGGCTCCGGAAGATACGATCATGGTTCCTTAAAGCAACCAATCCCGATGCAACTGGAACATGTACATCATCCGCTTCTGCTCCTTCTGTCCTAGCAGGTAAGCAAGAGCAGGAAATTTACGCGAGATAACATCGTGCAACACCGTTCCTTGGACTCAGGTCTCTAGCCGCGGATGACCCTACGCGGCAGACGGGACAGTTGGAGATGAAGGTTTCACCTCTGGATACTTTTTTAGAGCTACCAATCTTTGTAGAATGTAATGAGGAACAGTGTTGGCGGACCAGATGAAGTGATGCCAGAATAACAGCCTTTTGCATCCGGTTCGCGATGGAATGAGCCTGACGCTGGCAAGCTGGAATCTTGTTGAGTTGGCTAAGAAATGAAGCTTTCATACCTCCAAGATAGCCGATCATGAGAACTACAAGATGGACTTTGTAGCCTTGGTACAGCCTGCTCAGCTCGCAAAGAAGTGCTTGATATTTCGCCCGTTTTTATTCCTCCTTTGCCATGATATTACCATCGGCTGGTGCCGAGAATTCAACTACGTAAATGATCTTGGTCTTCAGATCTTGGAGGACAATATCAGGCTTCGTAGCACTGATACATTGAGTGGTCGAGAATGAGAAATTCCAGTAGATCTTACACTGATCATTCTCCACAACGGACTCGAGTTCCCCCTGGGCGTATGGCAAGACGGGCAATAGATGAACACCAGTTGGTATCGCCTACAGATACATTCATTATGCGCTCGCGGTAAACTAAGGTGTCTATAACGCCGTCTTGACGGGCAAAAAGAAATCCCACAGTCTCCGATCTCAATCCAGCAGACTTAAGAAACATGTTGGACAGACCCATCGAGAGCTCTTCTCTACGTATGATGCCGTAGAATTTACCATGAAGGGGCTTGTCAGCATGTTCTCTTAGTAGAAGCGTATGTTCTGCTTCCTGTATACGACTTTTGAGCACCAAAGGTGTTAGTGATGCTAGGCCATGTGTAGTGTCGCTGGAATCAAATGGGAGGTCAAGCTCCTCTGCGGCCCTATCTGCAGCACGGTATAGATGCAGCATTGATGACTTCATGTTGATGTACGAGTCGCATAAGAGAATCTGTGCTATTCAGAAATCAGCAGGCTGTAGCCAGAAGCGTTCTTCGATGAAGACACTCTAAGCTTAGCAAGCCTCTACCCTCTTTATCTCGAGGGAGGTATATTCGAGGTACAGAAGATCTAGGATGATGAGTTCGATGGATTGTCATTATCTTGCGTGTGCTTCGTTCAAGTTGCTTCAACTCATCGACGTTCCATTTTACTGCACCAAAAGTGTTGAGCAGTATTCCAAGCAGTATTCCAAGATATGTATATGTTTCTCCAATATCAAGATGTTGAATGGTATTTCCGCCTATGAGTTGAACATCCTGATCGTGACGCGATGATGTAGTTTCTAGTCTTCCTTGGTGTAGGTGGACGCAGGCACACTTGTCCAGTCCGAAGATCATGCTAATCGCTTTAGAGTACCTATTCACCGCCTCCACAAGGATGTTAAGGTCCTCTTTCGAGGAAGCAAAGAGTTTGAGGTCGTCCAAGTATAAAAGGTGGTTAACCTTATATTCTCTTCTGTTCGGCGGGCCACATAGGTATCCAGAGTTTTTGCCTCGGAGCACAATAGACAGAGGCAAGAGGGAGATGCAGAAAAGTATCGGAATTAGAGCGTCTCCTTGGAAGACCCCCCTCTTATATGTGATATAGCTTGTAGTCACTTGTCTTTTGTCAGATGTTATGACAAATCTTGTTCGCCACAAGACCGTGATCTCTTTTATGCATCTCACTATTTTTGGATGCACCTCCAGGCACTCAAGTAGCTTAATAAGTTGCTCGTGGTTCGTGTTATCGAATGCCTTACTGTAGTCAATCCAAGCCATGGACAGATTGCGTCGATACCTAATCGAGTCCTGGGTAATACACCTGTCTATTAACAGGTTCAACTATTGCACTCCATACCGGCTCGATAGATGTTAATATCCTCTCTTTGAGGATGCCAGTGAATATCTTGTAGCTGGTGTTTAAAAAAGCTATGGGCCTGTAGTTCTTTGGACTTGACAAATCTCTGGTCTTAGGGATCAATACCGTGCGTTCTTCCACTAGCCACTGCGGGACAGGTTGTTCTCCGTTCAAGAAAGTAGTCAATATACGAGCTAGATGTTGGTGTGTAGAAGTAAACTTCTTCCACCAAAGGTTGTTGATTTTATCTGGCTCTGGCGCTGAAATGTTCTTAGTTCTAGCGATAACTTTCTTCACTTCTTCAGCAGTAATTAGAGGACACTCTTCCTCTGGACCTTGTAACCTTTGCCTTTGGCAAAAGTTACGAAAGAGTGATATATCTGAAGCGTAATTCATTTAGCTGATAAGTATCTCCATACAATTGCTCCCAGAAGACTTGAATCTCTTCAAGGCGCTGTTTCGCTGTTGAAAGAGATCTTATTTTTTGCGTCCAGTGCTGCTTGATGGTCAACAGTTTACACTTGTTCAGCATGTGATTTGCTTTCCTCAAGTTTCGAGCAAGTGCCCTAACTTTTTGAGTGAATTTTTTATTTAATGTTATGTAGCTAATCACACACTGAATATTTGATGCATACCGTCTCGCTGTTTCAATTTTGAACTGAAGCTGTGCAATACGCTCGCGAGTCTTACTCAGACGTACTGAAGTATCGTTACTTCTATTGTCGCTATGCAGGGGGACCGCCTTCTCGTAAACTACGCAGTTCAGATTCCAGAGATTAACATCTTCGGGGAGCAAATCGGGGAGAGCAGTATTGGCTTCAGCTAATTTGTCAATCCTGAGAAAGACTTTTTGGTGGATAGATCTCCTACTTCTCATGTTGGCATTATCGGCTATCTGCAAAGGTGGTCTTGCTGGAACGGGTGGAATGTACGCTGGAGGATGTTGCTCTTTTTCTTGTTGATAAAGAGCTTCATATCCGTTTTTTCGCAAAAAGGATATCTGATCTCTTAATTTCTGAGGCGTTTGATGAGCATATTCCGGGTGCATATTGACCCAACGGTCATGTAACCTCTGCATGAATCCTCTTCGCGCCGGTGAGCTTCTTTGTTAACAGGTAAGGATGTCCCTCCTGAGTTGGTCCGATCATTTAAATCGATGTTCTCGCGTTTGTCCGGGGCCATTGCCTGGTCGTCGCCTCGGTTCGGTCCTATTGCCACTCCCAACTGAACCATGGCCTCCATCCAAGAGAGGCCCATTGTGGGTGGAACTGTGCGATACTGGTGTCGTAAACGCATAATTCATTGCATTGGGGAGTTAGTCCAAAGCAACGTGGCTGACTGGAAGAGCCGGAGCTCTCGGGCGATGGGGTCCCCACATCCTGACGCCACTGTTTAAGTTATTATGGAGTTATTATTATTATTATTATCGTTACCATCTCCGATGATAATACAGATTCCTACTAAAAACCTTCTATTTCCTACTTAAAACTTGAAACTCGATATCTCATTGTACGTGGCCAATAATTTCTAAAAAGTAAGCGCCGGTAATGTAGATATCTGCTTATTTGTTGCCAATTTTGCTTGCAAACATTTTTTTACTAAGTTCGAAATCCGCTGCACAGAATGATTTTAATTTTAATTGATGTGTACATAGAATCTCTCTGAGTGCACTATCTCGATATTTAAGAATAATAAATCTTTGCGAATAAGGGTCGATAATTTTAAAATGGCTCCAAAGATTTTCAGATTTTGATGTTTTCAATGAGAAATTTACATTTCTCCTTCAAGATATTCAAATCCTAATTTTTCCTCTAGTAATAACAGGCCTTTGTGAAGTTTCTGAGTGTATGATGTTTCTGAGTGTATCTTTCTGAGGGCGTTTTAGATTCTGGGAATGCGAGTAATATTATTGTTTTGTAAAGCGAGAATCGAGTGTACAATACTTACCTTATTTATAAATTATTATAACTTATGTCAAGAGAAGATTTATAAATCATTCAATAAATAATTTTAAAGAAAATTGCAAAATTATTATCGATTATTATCAGCGAGTTCATAGCAGCATCCCTTTATCATTTGTACATTTTACCTCTTCAGAAACCACGTTGATTATTCTAAGAAGTCATTGATTATTTATTTGAATTGCAATGATATTGTTGCATTCGTCAATCATTCGGACTCGTCAATAAGCAGAAAAAAATAAAATCACAAATTTAATTTTTTATTCAAATTTATAATTCCCGCCAAGACAGGTTTTGGCAGCAGAATGCATATGCGACTTTTACTGACAGTGCATTTTCGTAGTTCAATCCAGTACGGTCAAGCTATCAGTGCCATCAGCTGTGAGTCGGCTTCGTCCACACTTCACGTCATTCCTACACTTTTTCACTCTCACTTTTTAGCAATTACCGTATTTTTTTCGAAAACTCAGAGACCTACTCAATATTCTGCCACCATGAAACCTCCTGCGGGGTCTAGACAATTTTCAAAGTGCTTCACAGATTTCGTCATTTTTTTAACACCGCTCCAACAGTCTTAAATGAAAAAGTAGTACAACACTTACAACATTGCAGAAAATAAATGCAAGTCTCATTCATATATCTGCACTTTTCTAACATTATAACATTTTGGTTAAGAGAAATTAAATATTCGTCCGACGACTGACACGTTTCCGGAGACCGGTGCACTCACCCTATATTTTATAAATATGAACATTATTATTATAAATGTAACTTGAATGTCAGGTACTGGTAACTGCGAGTGATTTTCCTGCATTTGTAACTGAAAATGTATTTATGAAAATCCTTTTAATTCTACTTTTTATATGTTACGACAGTATTTTTATTTAACTTTTTGACTTATGAAGTGAGCTCGAGCCCTGAATTTGTAAATATTAGGAATTAAAAAATGTATACCACGGAACGTTAAAAATTAAACAAATTCGAACTTCATTTAAACCTGAAAACATTTTTAATTACCAAGAATTGTGATGTTAAAACTCTTTTGCACACAAACACTTTAAGATTTCAATTATTGTAAGCAAACGTTAATCATTTAAAAATTAACAATTCTTAAATTGTTCATTGTAATTTTCAAAATTCAATCATTTAAAATTTCATTGCAAAATTAAAACTTAAAAAAGGGAAAAATTGCAAATTAAGCATTTAACATAAAAAGTTGGAACTCGAAAATTCAAAGAAATTAATAAATTACTGAAGTATTAATTTCAGTTAGTTCAATTTTCATCAATCTTTATTTCAAGCAACATAATTTGTTTGATAATGAGTTTCCAAATTTGGCTAGGAATGAGGCCATTCATACTTTTGCACCGAGAGTGCAAAATTATTTAAGGATAATTTTGAGAAATGCGATTGTTTGAGCAATAAACAAAATTTACGATGTTAGTTAATGAGTTTTCAAATCTATCCAAATTGTTGCTTCCGGAGTTTCCCCAAGTGAAATATTGTATCACTAAATTAAAACTACTGCAGTTGATTTGACTCAAATATACTGAACAATTTTCCATAAAATTTAAAATAAAATTGAAGATTTATTTCTTAATTTTAAACTTTCTAAATCAAATGACATATCGTTGGAATCGTTATAATTCACTGATTTTCAATATTATATTTTTAAATAACCGAGTGCTAAATTGAACAAAAAATGTTACATTCCGCATTTTAGTCATCATCTGGTACAAAGGAGTCTCGCTGACCGGGCTCGGCGGGAGCAGGGGGAACAGTACACAGGTAGCTGGTACGGAGTTGAGCATCGCATCGCCCGCTATGATACCAAGTAAGAGCAAGCTATCCATTTTCGAAAACATTCCGTATTGCAATGATAGGTATAGGTATCGCTTTTATTTTTATGATGGTTGTAATTTCTTAAAATTTTCGACGAGAAAAGCACCTGAAGGAAAAGAATTCAAGCAGATTAACTTTAATTACTATGTTTTTTACTCTTATTATCAATCTATCTCTTCTATTTTTTCGTTATCTATTCATGATAAAATAAAATTTCGTTTAGCGTATGTAATATCTTTAAAAGGGAAGGCGTACCACATAAAGACTCAATGATTTTGTATGATTTTGTATGCTTGCGAGACTATTTTTACAAGAGTTGACTCTAACTTATATTTACCACTTAGGTTTCCCTTTGAGTCTTTCTGATCTCCATAAAACTCTCACATCATTCTCTTTATCTTTATCCGCACTTTCCTTTTTACTCGCAGGGTTGTTTTTTTCATTTGAAGCACGCTTGATCATTTGATTTACATGACGTTTCATATTTACCGTTTGTAATTCTCACCTAAAACGTAACTCCCGGGATTAATTCTTTAAGAATCGTACCTGGAATCCATGTTTCCTCTCCCCTTTTTTTATCACAAACCATAACTATATCTTTTAAATTGCATTTAACATTAAGCTCTCCACGGTGGTTACGTATCTGTCTTTCTTGGTGCTATGAAATTCGATCTTGCAATGCAGGGGACGCAATAAATTTAAATTTGTCCTCAATTCTTTTTCCAACATTAAAAATGCAGGAGTTTTCCCGGTTGCAGCATGTGGGGTTCTCCGATAGTCCATCAAAAACTATTTTAAAGTTTCATTCATCAAAGAATTATCTTTTATTAAACAAGTTAATTTTCTTTTAACTGTGCTTACTAAATTTTCTCCTGCTCCATTGATTGCAGGGTACCCAGAGGGGGTCGTACTGTGTTATATACCATTTACTTTAACAAAATTTTGAAAAGCTTCTCCCATGATTGTCGAATAACTATACGAAACTAAGTGAACAGGATAGCCAAACCAAGAAAAAACTTCTTCAAATTTTTCGATAGTTGTATTTTCTTCCATATTTGGCATAATGAATACCTCAGGCCACTTAGTATGACTATCGATCATGAGTAAAATTATTTTTCCCCAAAAGGGACCCAAGAAATCTGCGTGTAATCTATGCCAAGGAGTAATTGACCATTGTCAAGGTGTTAATCGAATTTTCGGAGGAGTTTCTCTGGTTTGTAAACAAGGTTCGCACGCCTTGACTAATTTCTCAATATCCACATCAATATTTGGCCACCAAAAAAAAAGATCTTGCTATTGATTTCATTTTACTACCCCCAAAATGGCTGGAATGCAACTCGTGAAGAACGGAAGGCCTTAGTTTTTCTGGTATTACTATCCTATGCCCCCAAACAAGGCATTTATTGTCAGCTGTTAGGGCATCTTTTTTTGTCAAATACGATGCTGAAAACTCACCATCGGGTTGTTCTTCTGGCCAACCTGTAGTATCTAGTTGTAACCAAGTGCAGTATCTATGGATAGCACGGCAGTGTCAAGCGCTCGACACTACCGTGCTATCCATAGATACTACAGTGTAAATTTCAAATAAAGAATAATAAACAAAAATAGATAGGGGTTACTGAAAAGTGTCAAAATTGCAATATTTAACATTGAATTACAGCTTCAAATATAGAGTTTTTTAGGTGTACTTTTTTGGAAAATTATTTTCAGTATGTCATGAAACAGCTTGCGAATGGACATTTGTGAGAAACTCATACGAACTAAAAACGCTTTGCGAAATACAGCGAAACCTCTACTTAGGGACATCTCTCCAGAGCGGACATCTCTTTTTATGGACACTTTACATGATTCCCCGACCCAAGGTATAGGAAATCCAATGTTAAATTACCGCTTCCGAACGGACACTCTTTATAAAGGACACGGACACTTTTCTTGACCCCTAATAAGATATGAATTTACCTTTACTAGACGGACAGTTTCAATACAACCTGACTCATTAGCTTGAGGGTAGATACAATGGTGGGGGATGAACGTAAGTGTATCGTCACCCGACTTGTCAAACTGTTCAGTTTCCTACTGTGATTTGCCTCATGTACATTAGCACTTGTTTCTTATGCGAGTTTAGTCTTCTTCTGTAATATCTCAAAAAGCGTTAACGTTTAAAAAAGTGGAAGTGATAGTGTATTATAAGAATGAAAAATGCGGAGTTTGCGAACTAGCTGAACAATTTCATATTGGAAAGACACAAGCAGCCGAAATAGTGAAAAATAAAGATAAAATAAGTAGAACATGGTTTGAAAATTGCAATGAAAAATATTATGAAAAAAATTCTACGAGTGGTGTTGGTATCTGGGTAGATAGATTTGTTTTTGAATGGTATTGCAGAGTACGAGTTCATAATGTTCCAGTTTCGCGTCCACTGATGCAATATAAAGCTTTGGAAGTAGCAAAAGAGATCGGAGCTCCTGATTTCAAAGCTTGTAATACGTGGTTATAAGCCAAAAGATATTTTTTAAACTGATGAATTGGGACTGTTCTACCGTACTCTACTCGAAAAAGTATTTGCTTAAAAGGTGATACGTGTTCTGGTGGTAAAAATGCGAAAAATAAATTGACAGTACTTTTGTTTTCGAATATGAATTGTGAAAAAGAAAAGTCTCTAGTTATCGGCAAAGCCGCTAAACTTGAATGTTTCAAGGGACTCGACGTCAGAAACTTTCCTGTTCACTGGAAGCATAACACGAGCGTCTCATTGCACACAAGATGCCGTGCGGAGGATCCTTCCAGCCAACCCCAATGCGCACGCGCTCTGCAGCCGTAGAGTGTGCTGCACCGCGCGTTATTTTCAAATTTGTCAGACTGCTCCTTGCCCCTTATGATAGGCAACTTAGCAACATTTTATTCAGTCAATAGCAAAACAGCAAACTCAAATACCCGACCGCTGTTATGTCGTATGATCCCAGATAACAATATGTGCCGGCACGTGATCGGCCCGACAGACTGGAGAGAAACGTGCCTACTAAATGCACGCGTCAGGCCGGCAGCGTCGGAATGCGACCGAAGGGTGAACAACGGTCCGGCACATTAGACGCCCGTCGGTCGTGTAAAGGGTGATGAACGACGGGCCTGCGACTTGCACGACCGCTGCAGGCTGATAGTGCGAGTAGATTGAGATCGAAAACGCGCATGCGCGTTTTGGATCAGCTGTTCTTGCCGTGTGTATTATCTCGTGTGGCGTTCACCCGTGATTTTTCCCTCGGATTTAGCGCGACGTGAGTCGTTCCGGATGAATAAAGGATCGACTTTTCCTTTTTGCGCAAAAAGGCGGGCTGCTGTTTTTGGTTTGCCTTGCTTGCTGTGCGTTGAATGAAAAGTGGGTTAGTATATGCAACCTTGAAAAATTATAGTTCGGGAATATAATAAAGTACCGAGGCCAACCTAACCTCCCTTTCTAACGCGAAAACTCTCAATGTTAATAAAATGAAATTTCTTCCTCCAAATAGCACGAAAGGTAATGAAATTCTGCGTATAATAAAGTCCAAGTTGAAAGAAAAATGTCAATATTAGAAAAAGATATATCTTTTTATAAAAATAACATTTTTAATTTTTCTTTCAACTTGGACTTATTATACGCAGATTTTCGTCATTACCTTTCATGCTATTTGGAGGAAGAAATTTTTGTTTTATTTACATAACAAAAGATTTTTTAAATTTTAATCTACTCGCACCGTAAAGCGAAGCTCGCACACTCAGCCTGCATTTTACCGGACCGTCGGTCATGCACTTCGCCGGACCGCGTCGCTCCCGCCTGTCGAGCTGGCATATAGACATCAATGGTGTGCACATTAAGGTGCATATCTCCCGGCACGTCGGTCCGATCGATCGGGCCGCGGGTCGGCAGATCGCTTGCAGTCGGCGGGCATTTGGCTATCTGGTATTGATCTCATGTTGAAGAAATATTTATATTTTAATTTATAAAAATAAATAATAAATAAATAAAACCCACAGAATTAATATAATGTCTTTTTGCTGAGATTATTTTTTATTTCTATACATAATACATTTTTATACATATTTTTATGATTTTACAATTTAATAATCAGAAGATTGTCGGTGTTTGGATAATAATTAATTATTTCTGAGCGTATGAATGATCTAAATCTATGCTTAATGTAGGATCTGCAGGACTATTTAATTTGTTATGATGAGCGTTGCGGTTGTTATGTCGTATGATTGATTTCACGTTGAGGAAATGTTTATATTTTAATTTATACAAATAAAAAAAATAACTTTATCATTCGCACGCGCTCTGCAGCCGTAGACCGCGCTGGACCGCACGTTATTTTCAAATTTGTCAGACATCATCATCCCTTTCCACTTTAAATGTTATAGTGGTGGTGAGGGTAAATGAGAGTAAATGCTACGAATAGGGCATAACATTTTAGAATTAAGACCATTTGCTAATGAACTGGCAATCAGGTATAAAGTTTCCAGTCTTTAAGTGTTTCATTAATACTGTGCTATGGAAGTGTGTGAAATATGTGGAAAAAGTTTCAGCAGACGATCCAATTTACATAAACATAGAAAAAGTGTACACAAAATTTAAAATGTAGTAAAAGAAACTCAACACTCATGCCATATTTGTAAAAAAGGTTTTCAACACACATCCGCGTTGAATACCGTACAAAAAATGTCACATTGAAACGTATTCAAAAGTATTGCACTTTGAATGCGAGGTTGTCGAAAAGCAGATTTCCAGAGAACATCTCGTGAATGCGATTCAATACTTAGCAAACGCATATGTTCTGCTTCGCATTTAATCGCATTCAATAGCATTGAGACAAATTTTGCTTCGCATTCAATCGCATTATATAGCATTGAAACATATTAGAACTCTCGCATTAACACGCATTTAACGCAAAATATCTCACTTTGCATTCAGATGTATTCAAGATTTAGACGCTATATGCGAACTCTCGCATTAAAAAGTATTGTGCTTCCGTCCCAATCCGAGGTTGTCGCAAAGCAGATTTCCAGAGAACATCTCGTGAATGTGAAGCAATACTTTTTAATCTGACGTTTTTTGCAGGGTAGGCACAGCAGAGATTTCCACGGAAAATATGAAGCTCAGTGTGACGTGCAAGTATTTTTTTGGACTTATTTTCAAAATTATTTTCAAGATTCTTATTCGAATATACATTTATAATATATTATGCATTGTTCCTTTATAGATGCAATGCATCATCCTATCACTCAGACGATAAACTTTCGACTGGGAAAGTTTGAAACTGTATTGTCCTATAATAATGAATTTCTTGTTATTCTTGAATCACTTGTTAAGTTAGATTTTGTTATTCGATATCTTTTTCTAATCTTTTGAACATATTATATAAACCGTATACTATGCATTCATGAGTATATTCAAATGTACTTTTTTATATCATGGAGGAATTCAAATCAAAAAGACGGCAAATTATAATTTGAAGAGAAAAATAATTTTTAATACAAAATAAAAATTTCGAAAAACTTTTTATTTTTCAAGTTCCTTTGTTTATTTGTTTTAAAGTTATATAAATATGATTTTCCTAGGTTTCTCGAGAAAGTTCAAAAAGATTTTTCAAGATTTCATGTATGTCGAAAAAGTATCTAGAAAATTTCTAAACAACTTTTTTTTCTCATTTTACAGGATTTTACATAATTTTAGGAATAATTTGAGTCAGTTTAAAATATATTTGGAGGGATGCTGTTCCAGCATATTACAATGCTTGGATACCCGTCATGAATATTTCAAAACACCATTTACATTGCACTTGGCATGTTGACAAAAATTGGACTAAAAATATTCATTTAAAAGTTAAAAATAAAAATAGAACGGAAGAAATTTATCACAAGTGTAGGATACTCTTAGAAGAAACTGATAAAAAAATTCTTTGACGCTTTACAAGATTTTCTTGACATGTGCGATGCAGATCCTGAAACTGAAGATTTTGGAAGGTATTTTAGTCAGTACTTTGCTGGAAATCCCGAACTGTGAGCCTACTGCTTCCGCCTCTAGAAGCTCTTCACAAGATGATGAAGTGTTATTATTTTAATGGTAGTCAGAATAAGAGGGTCGATAAATGTATAGATATGCTGCTACGTTTGAGTCAAAATATGATGTTCGAAAGAATCATACGAATAATGAAAAATAAGCCAACGAAGAGAATGTAAATAATAATGAAAAGTCACAGGCGCAGCATAAATGATATTTCAGAATCTATGGTGATGAAAGTGTCTGAGACTGTTTGGTGCGTTAAGTCCAGTACAGAAGGACGAGGTCCTTATAAAGTACAAGTAAATACTGAGAAAAATTGTGAGGAATGTCCTTTGATCTGTGCGGTTTGCAAAATTTGTGTGCATGAGTTCACATGTGAGTGCATTGACTATCTGATCCGTGGAAATTTTTTTAAACACGTGCATGCCTGCATGCAACTTTCAAATTTATGTGGAACATCAATTTCTGTGAAATCCTCCTCTCCATACTTTGATGAGCAATGTGATGCTCTTGTAACATCCATTCAGTCACAAGAAGCTCATGTTAGTGAAATAAACAAATTAATAACACTAAAAAATTTGGTGGATTCTTTGTACGGCATGGCATTGCATGAATCGGAGGAGAACCAGACCTTAATTTGTAAAAAATTAGAGCGCATAATTACTCAAGTGTCGGTGAAAGAGGTTCCATCATTATTGCCAGCGAAGACAGAAAACAAAACTGATTTCCCACCACCGAATTCACCACATAATAAAAAAATTCAACCGCTACGCTCATTCAGTTCAATCCGAAAAATTAGACAAAAAAATCAAGCCAAGACACTAAAATCAAATCCAACTGATGTGCAGAAAGCCGCTCTCCAAGAATGTATGACTAATATCAAATTAAACAGTCCTGCAGGTCCTACATTAAGCATAGATTTAGGTCATTCATACGTTCAGAAATAATCAATTATTATTCAAACACCGACAATCTTCTGATTATTAAATTTTAAAATTATAAAGATATGTATAAAAATGTATTATGTATAGAAATAAAAAATAATTAAAAAAAAAAATAAATATTTCTTCAACACGAGATCAATCATACGACACAACAACGGTCGGGTATTTGAGTTTGCTATTTTGCTATTATCCGAATAAAATTTTGCTAAGTTGCATATCATAAGGGGCAAGGAGCAGTCTGACAAATTTGAAAATAACGCGCGGTCCAGCACGCTCTACGGCTGCAGAGCGCGTGCGCATTGGGGTCGACTGGATGGATCCTCCGCACGGCATCTTGTATGCAATGAGACGCTTGTAAGCATAACAAGAAGGCTTGGATGGCCCGAGACAGGGCCGCCGAGAGCCGTTCCGGACCCCGGGGTTCTATATTAACACGGGACCCCCTCTGCCCCCTTCACTATGCAGCTTTATAACAGAGTTTCAATTTCCGAAGCTTAGTAGCCAATTAGGACATAGGCAGAAAAATATTCACTGAAAGATACTATCACTAGATGTATCATACACTGAATACGTTTAAGTGTATACGTTTTGAGTCCATTGACTATCTCCACAACATTCTTCTGTCAGATTAAATAATTAGAGAGAGCAGTCTATTTTCTTCTTTGGTATTTCCCATCTCTGTAAACTGAAAATAAGTATTGTGTACAATTTTGCTATGTCACCAAAAAATGTGAGGGTAGCAAGACAACTGTCAGCTGTTTGCACTCCGCTAAGGTTGAGATAACTCCTCTGTGTAGACACCTTTCGTATTGATGCCGTTGTCATATACTTGCCCTTGACCATCTGCCAAAGGAATTTTAAATGTCTTCAGTTCTGACATTATGAGCTAGGAAGTGGCTTCCTCCGTTTTTTTGAGTACAGTCAGCAAAGGCCAATAGACACTCTTCGACTTGACAGGTTCATCTACCTTCATTGGTGAAATTGACATAGCAAATTAAAAATGCAGCGTGTTCAACGTGAGCGAAATCTGGATTTGTATCCACAATCAGTGAATGATACTTTGCTCTCTCGCGTTCTTGAAGAATACAATTTATTACTTAATTTGCACAAACAACCATAAACTCATTCTGAATTCGGAAACTGTTTCTGAAAGATTAAGACTATCAACGTTATCGCCGATAGCGTAAGCAGTGTCTTCATTAGACGAAGAAGGTTTTTCTAAGAGAATAGGCTAAGAATGAACCTCGGGGTCGTTCGATATTCTTTTCTGTTTACAAGACGATTCTTACGTACACCGTAGAAAATAGAAACGACCAAATTTTCGAGGAACTCGTGACTATGTTCTGGCGGGATGTAAAAAACGGGGCCCTCCGGGGCCTTCTGTAGGGCCCCAGACCCCGGGTCTTTATCCCCACCGCCCCCCCCCCTCTCGGCGGCTCTCCCCGAGAAATAATGACGGAATGGCTGATGAAATACGACAGAAAAATGAAGCGACAGAGAAGAAAAATCTTATTTTTCTTGCACAATGCTACGTCACATCCTGCATATCGATATGTTCCAGGCTATAACTTGGGTACACGCTGCATGGAATCACGTACGAACAAACATTGATACAGATTACAATCTGGTTTGACAAACTCGCATCTTCAAAGGCGGACATTGTAAGGAGTAATCGTTCAAACCGAAATATAGTTTGAAAAATATCAATATATCTCAACAAACATTGACCATAGCTCAAAATTGATAAGATTTTTGAAAATCTAAAAACACGGATCTTTTGAAATTCCAAATTTATGCAGAATGTGATTTTTCCAAAATTCTTTAAATTAAAATTAACGAAAATTTGAAATATCTCGAAAACAGCTAGAAATTTGTCAAAAATAACAACATTTTGGGGTTCTTAAAAAAAAGGATATACCCTTCGTCCTCTTTCTAAAAACACTAACTTTTCAAAAATTTCAAAAATCGAAATTTTCTAAATTTTGAAATATTCGGAGAACGGCTAGGGATACTTAAAAAATAACAAAATTTTCCGAAACCTCAATTCCGAGTGCCGTCAACCAACTCGTATGACAGTGTTAAATAATTAAAACCAAAATTTAAATTTAAAACATTTTTTAAAATTTTATTGGTACTGGGATAGCACTAACCCAGTACCGAGCTAACTTTCGCATCACTTCTGAGTCGGTTGTAACTCACCACGTCAACGCTTGGCAGAACTTCGTCGTCACGTGGCACGTTACCAACTCACAGTTTTGCAATTACTCCTCGTTTAAAACTACGACTCGTTCTGCAAACATCGCGCACAACAAAAAACGTCTGCTTCCCTCCCTCGATGCATAATACACTATTTTCGAGTAGGCATTCTAATAGTAGATAAAAGTTGTATTTGCCCAACAGTAGTAAGTCTTCCAAATTTTAATTTGATCGGATAATATCTCCTGTTCTGGTGGTCGATTATGAAAAGATAACATTTTTGGATAATGATGATTTTCCATGATTTCACATTTCACTGCATATTTTTCACGTATCATTGTTTTTTTTGTTAAATTTGCTTCTTATTGTAGAGATCACTTAAAGTTAGCTTCGATATATGACGTGAATTCGACAACAAAAACAATGAAATATAAAATATGAAAAGTGAAATGTGAATGTGAAATGTGAAATTACACATATATACATAATCGACTCCCTGTGTATGGATATGAAAATTCAGTTTTGGCAAAAAGTAGAAAAAAATGTTCTACTGGCCAGAAAATTAGATTGAATTTTTTTTAGCTACAGTTTTTGGTAGTAAATAATAACATATAATTAAAAATTATAAAACGAAACTTGTGTTCACGTGAGATTTTTTTTTTAATTTGTAAAAAAAAGTATTTTGTTGAAAAAAATATAAACTTATGCTTGAAATTTCTCATCTTCAATTGAAGAAGCATGTTATTGCTTTATAACCATACAAAAAAAAATTTCGTGGTGTGTAAGATACAAAAAAATAACTGAAAAAGGCCAAATTTACAAATTTAAAGTCAAGATGAAAATGTTTTTTATTCTAACATAACAATGGCATGTTTTATCGATCTAAGCTGAAGAAATTTCAAGCAGACGTATTTAAATATCTAAAACAAAGGTTGAGTTAAGGATATTTTAGGTGTACAGTTAAGTTTAAAATTACTTAATCTTTAACTTGATTTATAAAATTGAAAAAAGACCCATTGCTGACTGCAGCAAATTTTAGAAAAAAAAAAACCTGAGCGTAAATGATATCATTTACGCTCAGGTCAAGTCGAGGTTCTAATTTTTTATTTAAATTTCGATAGTAGATAGGTAAGGACAGTTCTGGACCACTTTTTCCGTACGATTAGCGAAATTGCGGCTAGAATGCAGACAGCAGAAACATGGTATATTACCGGCATTGTGGTAATAATATAGAATTAGGGATAAATATTAGAATTAGGGATAAAGAAATAGGCATAATATAGAAAGATGGGGGAGAGCTAGTAGGACGTGTTGTGTGTGCTGTGCCTATTTTTGGATTAAAGTGTAAATGGTTCGCGCATTTGATTGTTAGCATGATTGCCCATGATTTCTGGTTCGCTGATGGCTCATTTTTTTATATTATTTAGTCCCTGCAATATCTGATTGGTGAAAAAAGGATTGATTTGTGTTTTCGAAATGCTGTGAATTGTAGTGGCTTGAACTGAAACTAATACGTGTGAGTGCTACTTGTTTGTATGGGCTGTGTGTGCCTTACACATCTACAGCTTTCATGGGAAGCTCTGATCGTTCTTATCTCATTGCTCGATCATCGCTTACCAGTGTCGTACTTATCTGCTGCTTAGATTCTCTAATAGTGACATTTTTAATAATTGACATTTTTATACATTAATTCATTTCATATTTCACACCTGATTCTACTATTATCAGTTGCCCCGGCTGTGGAACTAAATATCACGAGGCATGTACTATCACATTAAAAACCCTAATTGATGGCCGATTTTCTAGATGCTGTGGTTCTAGAAAAAATTCACGCCTGTTGATTCAGAGCGCGGAAGTTTTTATTTGACCTTGAAACATTGAAAAGTGCAATAAGTGATGTTGTTAAACCAATGCTTCAAACTCATGGCGATGCTCTTCGTGAAAACTTCCTTCAGGTTCAAGATTCTGTCGATTCTCTGTTCAAAAAAGTGGATGACCTTTTTGAGCAAATCACTTCAACTGATTTGAGGATTACTACTGTTGAAAAAGTTACAGGTGAGCTGAAAACTCAAATTGAAGATTTTGATTTTAAACTGCTAAATCATGATCAGAAGATTACAGACCCTGAGTCTAAAATAATAACTAGTCAAGAAAATGAACAAATATCTTTAAACTTTAATTCTCGAGACTGTATCCTCGAAATGGAGAAACTTCAACACTGCAAATCTAATATAATCTTATTCGGTTTACCAGAAACAATATCTCTGGGTGACAAAGACAAAGTTGAGGATATTATGAAAGTCCTGTTTCCACCTAATGCTGATATTTTGGATAAAATAAAACGACATATGAGAATTGGAAAGCAGTTAAGTTCCAGTATAATTAGACCAGTAAAGATTGTATTTCTGGCGCCAGATATGGCTCAGGAGGTACTTCGTGCCTTCATCTCCAAAAAGAAACAATCTCTAACAGTGAACTCTACAGAGGCACTTTTGTTTGCTCCACTCAGAATCTCCATCGACAGAACTCCGATTCAACTTTCTCATTACAAAGAGACGAAGAAACTACTCAACGACCGATGAGGAAAAGGCGAGAGGAACCGAAAAATAATTCACAAGGATAGAGAACCAGTGATAATTACTTTCAAGACCCCCACACTGTAATGACAGGAAGATCATCTGTATTCAATAGTTATCTGCTTTATTATCAAAATACTCGAGGTTTGAACACAACATTTGATTGAATTTTAACTTCTCAAGATATTCACTGTTATAAATTTTTAATTTTCACAGAAACACGCCTTAAACCTTATACAAATGCTTCGGAACTTCTTGATTGTTCTATTTATAATGTATTTCATGCTGACCGTGTTACCAGGGTAGGTGGAGGTGTACTGCTTGCAATCCATGTTAGCCTTCTCTCTTCTCATTTGATTCTGACCGTTACTATTACAGACCTATCAGATATTGATATTGTTGGTGCTAAAGCCTACATAGATTCTCAGTGCTATATCATTCTTGCCTTGTATATACCTCCATCGACCTCAACCACTGCGTTCGAATCATTATTAGAGGCCCTTTCATTAAGACGTGACTTTTGGAGCCATAAAGTACTTATTGCTGGTGACTTTAATACACCTGAATTTAAGAAATTCTATGATTCTGGCATACTAGATAAAAAAATCAGTATTATTAGCCTCTTTTATGCAATTTTTTGAGCTTAAGCAAACTAATAATATCTTAAACAAGAATAGTCGAGTTTTGGATTTAATCTTTTCCAATTCTAACAATATTACTGCCAAATGTGAATTTCCAATTGTTCCTGAGGATGCGTACCACCCTGCTTTAACTATAAGTCACATTTTTCAATATGGTTCGCATACTGTTAATTTCGCAAATAACATTCTTCCAAAAACGTTAAATTTAAAAAAAAACAGATATTAGTGGATTATGTGTTGCTTTGAATGATATTGACTGGTCGCTTTTAGAAAATGTTGTATCATTAAACCAGGCTTGTAAGCTCTTCTATGATACACTCGACATGCTATTTAACATTTACGTTCCTAAATTTAATACTAGTAGGATTGAATTCACTCATCCACCATGGTTTACAAAAGATATTGTTGATAACATTCGCTCAAAAGATAAATATAGATCTGAATTTAATGTAACCAAGGATCCATATTACCAACAACTTTATAAAACTCTTAAGATCAAAATAGATATTGATTTGCGCTCTTCTTTCAAACGGTATAACAGTAATATAGAAAGTGGGATTATTGCCAATCCTACTTCCTTTTGGTCCTATTGAAATAAACAGAAGGGCATGACGCGTATTCAATGGATCATGATATATAACAACGTTGAGCTTCTCAATCCTATGAATATTTTACATTCTTTTGCAGATTATTTTATGAAAGTTTATAATCCATCTGATCTCCCAGAACCTGATTGGAATGACAAATATCCTGTTCCTATCGAAAGACTATTATTGCCTGGCAATATTAATACAGCTCAACTTGAAGGATCAAATAATACCTATATAACCTCAAGGAAAATTCATAATGCCATAAGAAAGATCCCTAATAAAGAAACAGCTGGTTCTGGTCTGATCCCATCATCTCTTATTAAAAAATGTTCAGAATTTTTTCTTCCTCCACTAGAAATTTTGTTTAATTTTTCTATTCGAAATGATTATTTTCCTCCTGTCTGGAAACCTACCCGTATCTGTCCTGTTTTGAAGAAGGGTGACAAATCTCTTATTGTTAACTATATGTCCATACCGGTTTCTTGTGGATTCTCTAAAATATTCGAATGATGTATTTATACTTTTATATTTCTGGTGGCTTTTCGTGTTATCTCGTTTAATCAGCATGGATTTATCCCTAGCCGATCTACTGCTACCAACTTGCTGAGCTGTACTCAAAATATTCGTCAGTTACTAACCGTACATACTCAAGTTGATGTAATTTACACCGATCTCTCTAAAGCATTTGATAAAGTGGATCATGCCATATTATTAAGTAGGCTGCAAGTACTTGATCTACCGGATAATTCACTCTTCTGCAGAATTTATCCGTACTTTTAGAGTTCCCCAAGGATCTAACCTTGGACCACTTCTATTCATTATTTATATGAGTGATCTTTCGGCTTATCTCAATTGCTATCATTATTTTCATGCAGATAATCTTAATTTGTCCTATCCTATCTCTGATATAAATTCCTGTATGTATCTTCAGGATAATATTGATAGATTTGCTGACTGGTGCACATCCAATAAACTTGAAATCAATAATCAGAAGTGCCGGATTATGACTATTTTTCGTTCTCGCAAAAGAGGTAAGCTAATTATAATACACAGTGCAAGGGGTAGTTCTCGAGAGAGTGTCTGCAATGCTTGACCTTGGAGTTCCAATTACACAAGATCTCTCTTTTGATGCGCATATGAACAATATTGTATCTAGCGCTAATTAATCACTAAGTTTTTTATTTAGAATCTGTAAAAGATTTAAAAACATTTCAACAATGATTACGTTATTTCAATCTTTGGTATAATCTAATCTGGAATATTGCTCTGTTGTTTGGACTTCTAATCTCCATAAGCATATCAACCTTATAGAAGCTTGGAATCTACCCCCCTCCGGGATCTGATTGAAATACTCTCTGTAAACGATTTAATGTTTGGACTTTTCAGGGCAGACGGACCTTTGCCGGCATTCTATTCGTGTTTAAATTTATTCGAGGTATAATTGACTGTCCTGAACTGTTACAAATTATTCCTTTTAATATACCTACGCGATCAACAAGATCTAGGGATCCAATCTACTTGGATTCCAGCTTAGATGCTCAATCACAAATCTACACCATGCGTTATGATCTGAATAGAGTGTTTGCCTGTTTTCTTGATGATATAGATCTCTTCACAGTATTCCTACATACTTTTTGTAATATCCCAGATAACAACATGCGAGCAATATGCGACGCATTATGCACGCACGTCGTGCCGATCAAAACGCAAGAGATGCACTCACCAACGCAGACATATGTGTCATCAATTGAGACGCATATCGCTCGCATGTCGTGCGGGTCACGCGTGCGACGCATATCGCTCGCACGACGTGATTAGTTATGCTCTAAAAATAATAAATTATGTAATATTAATATTTTTATATTTCAATTTGAGACATTTAATCAAATAAATTTTGAATTGGACTTCGAGTTTGCACTTTTCTCAATCAGTTACTAGAGATTTTCTATCATTAGAAAGAGTATATTGTTTTAGGTTTAAAAATTCATGAAAATTTTTATGATTAAAAATTGATCTAAAAATCAAAGCGAATTAATTAAGAGGTTTAGAAACAGTTGAACGTATAGTAAATTATTTTGCTTTACCATAAAAAAGATAGGTTAGGTCTATTAATTTTCGGAATGCCGGATATAAAACACGATAAACACGATAAAACACGATAGTAAAATTCTTCGACAGATGCCAAAAGATGCTGAAAACACTTTTACTGACTTTTACAAAAACCAACGATGGTCAGGCGTCATCAAGTTGATAGCGTGTGTGAATAGTAGACTGTCGTGTAGAAGGAAAACGAACCTGACGAACGGTCGGAAATTAAAATTTATGTGAACATGAATTACATTTTTAACTGCATATCATTTTAATATTATTCGATCATTCTTCATAAATATTACAAATTAAAAGTGCAAAGAAAAAATAAATTTCACTTTAAATTTATTTGCGATTAGAACTATTGAAATTTTTTAATTTATACCAATGTATGTAATTTAAAAACAAGTTGAAAAATAAATTCAATTGATTAAGAAATTTTTTAAATATAAGTTAATTTTCACGCATCTTCATGATGACGAAATGCGACTCATAAAGCTCGCAGCATGTGCCCATGTTCCGTGCTAGCGAAATGCGACTCATAACGCTCGCAGCTAAGTGACAATCATATATTGCTGGCGAGATGCACGCTTTCTCGCACGCATTGCATGAGAATCACGAAATGCGGGTGACGTGCGTCGCACGCATTGTTATCTGGGATAGTTTGCGAATTTATCTCTAACTCAGCACCATAATAAATATATATTACACATAATATTATAAGCTGTTCGTTTAGTTATATTAGTATACGACTACTATGGCTGTTGGGCTTATTCTATCTATCAATAAATTCAAATTTAAATTCAAATCCGTGCGTGTACCCGTGCGTGCACCCATGCGTACGCGAGTGCGTTGGCGGAAGCATGCGTGTGTGTGTGTGACGTTTTTAGCTTACGATATGATGAGAAGAGGAACAAATGTTGAAGATTCTGCGATGTGTTACATAATAATAATGATAATAATACCAAAAATGTCGCTGAAAATGCGAGCGCCTGCACGTGCTTGTACGTAACATGATATGTGACCGTCCGCGAAGAAAGGGACTTCTTGCGGTAGCTTCATTGTACAGGAGGAGCGATTAAAGAGGCGGTCCAACACAGTAACTCCATAAGAGTTGCAGTTTGCAGTTTAACAACAATTCGGTTTTTTCAGATATAGGAATAATATTTTTAATTATAAAAGAGGAAATAAAAAACTATCAATTGGTATAAAAAACTAATAATCGATTTTTTCCGCGTTAGGTCTCTTTCTTCGCCGATGGTCACATATGGAGATGAGGGTGCTGTGAGAATGATGCGAACGAATTCTTTGGATTGTTTTTATTCTTAAGTATTTTTCGTCGGAAGTTCTATGCTAGACTGAACAATACCAAGCATACAAAACCTGCACGAATCTGTATATATGAAATTTTTTCGAATATGAGTTGCTATGTGTCAATCACTAAAATAAGGTATAATGAACCAATATTGCGTAATAGTTTCTAGATCTTTCAGTGTTGTGTTGCATGACCTATATTAAATGCATATTGCAATAATGTCATATAACATTGGAAATTTCCCAAGTTCTATGACCATCTCAATGACACATGCGCCCTTTGATGCGCGCCGACTGCGGTAACTGTACATTTATTGCCGAGCTTAGACGTTTCTAATCAGCACATTATGGCCATTTGGTGATGCGCACTGTGATCTGCTATCTCCTTTTCTCCCGCGAGAAGTGTGCGAGTGAGCGCCAGACCATGACAACCACTCCGTGATGAAAACAACGACAGCAAATTGAGGTTATATTAATGTTTTGCAACTCATGGCAAAATAAGTTGAACAATTATTCATGTAGAAAAAATTCGAGTAAGTTGAGGAGATATTTCAAAGTTTCAAAAAGATTAACAAATAATTGAAAACTAAAAGATTTAAAAAAATGTAAACCAAAGCAATGGTATAATATCTTTGACTAAAGTCACTTTGGTGTACATTTTCCAAGATTTGGAACAAAAAATTTAGGAGCTTCTTAAGCATTTTCAAAAGTTTCACAAGAACGAAAAAAATTATTATGATTCCTAGAAAAATTTAAAATGATTTTTTATTTTGAAAAATTAATTTTAAGAGAATATTTATAAAGATATCGAAAGACTTTCCGAATTGTACAAAAAATAATCTGAAAGATTAGAATAAAGGAAATTTTGTTTATTTTGCAGGATTAATTAAAAGTTTCAGAAACAATCTGAATCACAATTGAACAATAATTAATTTATAACGACTTAAAATGAAAATAATTTAACTTCTAAGTTTAAAAATGTTCAGTTAAATATTGATAATATTTACAGGAACGTAACCTCAGTTTTCAGTTGTCTTTAAACATGGCGCTCACTCGCACACTTCTCGCGGGAGAAAAGGAGATAGCAGATCACAGTGCGCATGACCAAATGGCCCTAATGTGCTGATTAGAAAAGTCTGAGCTCGGCAATAAATGTACACTTACCGCAGTCAAAACTCGAGGCGCTTTGTACAGCATGATCGGTCTCCTTATTATTACTCCGTGGAAAATACATAAAATAAAAAATTGTATTTTTACTTGAGACAACTTCACACCTTATGACATGCAGCAGTTCAGATTGCTCACGCAAATAAACAATTTTTATAAAACATCAATTTCGCACATCTTCAGACTTTAAATTTACCAAATTTGTTGTCAATGAGATTTTTTTTGTTTCATGATGCCTTCATATCGAATCGGTTTTCATATATTAAAAAAATCTGTAAGACAGTCAAATTTTTGTCTGTGAATTAAATAATAATTTTTCAAAAGATAATTTAATTTTCAAACACAACATTGTTTTATAATTGTGCATTACTTATCCAACTATTATGAGATTCATCAAATCCCCGATTTATTCTCACTTCATTCACTTCACATTTATTTTTACTTTTTAACAGATTCGTTTTCTCCAATTAAAATTTTTTTGCTTCTATCATCACTGTAAGAAGACAGGAAAGTTGATGACATGTCCAAGCATCATTAGTTGTGAAAATTTCCATTGCCGAATTAGGGTGTAACCGTTATCGAAACCGTGATTATACTTACGTTTTGGCAGTGGCGGATTCAAAGAAAAAGGCCCAGTGGGCACCAGCCTCCTAGGGGCCCTCACACCACACTTTTAGCCCCCCCCCCTCTTCTTATTGTGTACTCTAAATTCCAGTTTCTAACAAATGTTTTTTCAAAAAAACGTCATTAAGGTATAAGAATATTTATAAGTACAAAATATGTTCGGTTTATTTATTGAGCACACATCATGAACGTTCAATTTATTTTCACAATGAGAATAGTTACATTTTTTCAAATCCTCTTCTCGCTTTTTTCTCCGCGAAAACTTCAATTGTTGCATTTAAATCGATTTGATTAGCAACATGCTGTTCAATGAAAAGTATGCTGAAATCGTTCAATGCGTCTGTACCCATTGTACCACGTTGACGATCTTTGACTTTCTTCAATGAGCTTATTGTTCGTTCGGCGCTGGCTGTGCTGACGGGAAGTGTCAAAAATAAACGCAATAAACTGCAGCTCTCTGCGAAACTGCCCATCAAATTTTGTTCAATGATGAAGTTCAAATATTGCAAAGGACCATGTCCAGTAAAATCTTTTTCCTGTGAGAAGTACAAATCCGCGAAACTGATGAACTCATTCTTCAGGTCAGTTATGAAAAAAGTCGAATATTTCTTTATCAAGTTGCAAACATTTTCTTCAACTCTTTTCTCATTCATGTTTCTGAAGAATTCGGGGTTGAGAAATCCGAAAAGTGAGTTTATCTCATGAAAACCTTTCGCTCTTTCTTCTAATTCGCAGCATATTCTGTCAAGAAGTTCGTAATATGTGATACGATGTTTGGTTGCCATATCTAGCATTTTCTCCCATCGAGATTTTGCTTTTGACGCGAAAAAGTCGTACTTACTCTCTGCTCGAAAGTTTTGCAAATTTTTCAATTCATTTGAAGTCAATTTCGAGCCATCAAAAGATCTATTTATTTTTTCTGTAATTCCACGTCAGCAACGTTAATAAATGATAGGACTGAATGCCACCATGTCAAGTTTAGTAAGAATAGCCAACCGATTACCAAAAGTAGAGAATTTGCATCCATTATATCTTCTCCAGTAGCCTTTTCTCTTGAAATTTCTCGTTCTAAACAGTGGACAATACAATCCAAATTTTGGATGACCACTTCTACTGCTTTCAGCCCTACAGACCAACGAGTCACAGTCAAGCCTTTGATATGAAGTCTTCGTGGCTGTGATGGCGCCTCGCTTTTTACATCCTTCGATGGCATAGGATACTGTTCATCCTGTGTCTCACTTTGATAGTCAGAATTGGTCTCAAAATTTTTTGTTTAAATTTGTTCAGGAGTTGAATTCCGAAACATTTTGGATTTCGTGACAGATTTCTGATCTCTTCCAAAAGGTCCTCCCATCGTCAGAAGTATTCGACAAATCGTTCACATATTTGCATGACAAGATCGGGGATATTCACCGAAGAAGAATCAGATGAAAATTAAATACCTGACATTTTTTAATAAGTCATCACATATTTAAAGAATTAAGCTATGAACTCCAAGTGCGAATTGCCGGAACTTAACACACGGCCCAGGCTTGATCCAATTTCGGCAGCCAAAGATCGGCTAATGGTATTGGGCCAATATCGGCATTTTAATCGGCCCAGTGTTGTGCCCGTACTGGCTGCCTATATTGGCTATTCAAATTTGTCGATCTACCGCCGATACTTGGACCAGTGATGGCACATAACTGGACAAAGTGTCACTTTTATCACGGCAAAGCATGTTTTATGAGGAAAAGCCAGAGATCGGCCGAGACGCGGCGCATTACTGTTCCAAACTTCGTCTTTACTCTGGCAAAACATGTTTTAATAGGAAAAG
>CAKNYM010049997.1:71965-83539 GCA_932195095.1 Andricus curvator | reverse complement strand
GGCCCGGACTCGGCGCACTGCAGTTCCCAACTTCGTCTTTACTTTGGTTAAACATGTTTCAATAGGAAAAGCCAGAGTCTGGCTTTTCGGACGACCCAGGTGGAAATTTCCGCACTCCGCCGGAGTTCACCACCGGCGCAGTACTGGACCAGTACTCTTCACCAGTACATATAATCAGCCATTCGCCCAGTACTGGCTAACGGCTGCCTCCACGATCGGCGCAGTACTATGCCGAGAGTATAAATATTTATAAAAATATTAGCAGCCGATCTTCGGCAATATTTTTGCCGATACTGGGCCAGTGCTGGGCCGTATCTAACTTCGCAGTTGGGTAGTTAGCAATCCAGTATCGGGCAATTATAGGCTAATGGATATGCCAGATTCGAACCGACGTTGGTATTCACTGCTGAGCAGAACTGTCACCTAGCATTGGGCCAATAATGGCGTCCATTGTTGGGTATGTGCTTCCAACTAGTATTGGGCCTGTTTCGGTCGCCGGTTGCATACCGTAGTTACAAATCCAGCCATGGCCCAATACTGGCAGCCAAATTCCGGCAACATTTTTGCCAGTCCTGGGCCAATGTTGACCGTATTGAAATTCGCACTTGGGGAGGGGCTCTTTAAAATATTTTCTAAAATAACAAAAATTTAAAGTAACCACCTCTCGTCAGGGAGCCCAGTGGGCAAATTCCTAATGCCCACCTGTTAAATCCGCCACTGCGTTTTGGTTCCTTATAATTACCCTTTAGTTTAATCTGTTTGATATTCGCAATAAAATTCTCCGTTTCATTCGAGCAGTAACTTCATTTGGTTTCATTTCAATTTGAAATTGGAATGAAAACCTGGGAAAACCTGTAAATGAGCTGAAAGAAGCTCTTTAAATAACTGTCAAGAATAGTAAGTTTAAAATCTTTCTCTTTCATTTATTAAAGCTTCTCTACTAAAAATGTTACATTATTATAACATGTTGCAAGACTGTAGTTGGTGGGGGGGAGGGTGACCCGGGTTTGACACCCCCCGAGATCCTTGAAACATGTACATAATATACATATAATTTTCTGTGTGCCGCTGCAAATGGGGGGGGGGCGGCATACATTTTTTCCTGCTGCACATCCCCTCAGAAAATTTGTTTTGGATACGGCCTTGTACAGTCGTTTGTTTTTTTCAGTAGGTAATTTTTCAGAAAGATTCGTATCCACTGCCTAGTATTTGTGAAATTTTATATCAAATGTGATTGCTCTCTCTCTCTCATCATACCGCATGATTTTAGATATTGCAAATCTTTTGAAATCCGTTTTGTCGTCAAGTGTTTTCAGTAAGATTACTATTAATAAGCTTTATAAATCTATATTTTTCCATTACAATTGATGTATTTCGGAAAATATTTAAAATAAAACTAAATAATGTTTTGAGTGACACCGTAAGATAGGTCATGCATGTATACTCAGAGATCCATCCTTATGTGTAGCCGCTTACAGACGAGTAGAACACTTTTGGGGTCGAATGTCATATGTAAAATGCAGATAAGAAAATATAAGCATTGAGGACACGAAACCTAGAGGCTGCTTGCACCGGATGCCTTCCTAGCATTATTAACTAAAGCTTATTTACTAAATTACTAGATTTCTTTTCATCAGCTCTTCAGTTATTTGAATAATATGAGGAACTTTATGTTTGCTTATGAAATGTGCTTTTTAGATGATTTCTAGTCTCAGCAAAAAAAGAAAGAATTGGTACGGATTGGGGCGAATTAACATTTTTGAATGCGCGTGAATCCCGTTTTCTAATTCGTTTAAACGAACTTAGACGCATTTAGATGAATTGAGACAGCACGAATTGAATGCTTGTGAATTCATATGAATGCGTGGTCAGGGGTCAATTCGAAAAAAATTAATAAAAAGTGCATGCGTCGAGTCCTGAACCAGCGATCCCTCGTGTATCAGTCCACAGTGGCCCCACTGAGCTAAGGGACAATTTACTAAACATTTACTATAAATTCTATATGCCCCGCACGTTGGAATTCAGACGCAGTAAACAATGTTGAATCGTTTGCGTGCTGGAGCATTGCAGTGAATTAGCTGACTTGAAACTTTTGCCCCGTATTTGTACGCATAGAAAGATTCAAAATTGAAATACCATCTTCTCGAATTTACACGCATTGATACACTGGTCCAATGCGTCATTGTCGCAGAACAAAAATTGGTTTTTAATTTTCATGTACTATAGAGATATATCTGAAATACTGTCGATATCATATGACATATGCGAGTTTCAGATAAACATTTTTGAAGTGAAACTTCTTTTGGGACAGGAGTAAATTGAAAAAAACGAGCGAACGCATGACCGGACGAGTGGTCCATATCTCTATGTCTCTCTCTAGCGCACTGTATATACCTTCTCTCTCTATTCGAGTCTCCCTTTTGTGCGGCGATTCGCAATTGCTCTAAAGACTTCTCTTCGATATCCCCACTACTGCCACGCTAAGCTGTAGTCCACCGAGTGGCGACGAAAGTCAGTTACCCGTCAATGGTAATCGCGTTCAGAAAGAGGGCAGGTGGGGGGACATACAACTTTGGCGAATGGAAGGAAATAGGAGGAAACAGAGGAATGGTTCAAGGTCCAGTAGCTCTTATAACCGAACACAAAGAATTATTTCACGTAAAAAATATTGGTGGCCCTGAAGAGGGCTAATAGTTTAGGGTCCTAAGTTAAGGGTCCGTCAGTCAAGCCCACGTCCCCGCTAGGCGGCAACACCGAAGATCTCCTGTGAGTGTAGTGCCCGTTGGTTGGTTCTAGGTCCCCGCTAGGCGGCAACTCTGAAGGTCCCCTGTGAGTGTAGTGCCCGTCGGTTTGGTCTAGGTCCCCGCTAGGCGGCAACTCTGGAGGTCCCCTGTGAGTCTGGTTTTCGTTGATCCGGTCTAGGTCCCCGCTAGGTGGCAACGCTGGAGGTGCCCTACAACGAGTTTGTAGTGTATGTGATGTGGTGCTCCGTCCCCGCTAGGCGGCAACTCCGGAGGTCTCCGGTGTGTGTGATGTCCGTTGATTGGGTCTATGTGCCCGCCAGGCGGCAACTCTGGAGGTCCCCTACAACTAGTGCGTAGTGCATGTGGTGTAGGGCTAGATCCCCGCTAGGCGGCAACTCTGGAGGTCCCCTACAACGAGTGTGTAGTGTATGTAGTGTGAGGCTAGGTCCCCGCTAGGCGGCAACTCTGGAGGTCCCCTACAATGAGTGTGTAGTTTATGTGGTGTGGGCCTCGGTCCCCGCTAGGCGGCAACTCTGAAGGTCTCCTGTGAGTGTGGTTATTGCGAAATAAACAAAAAAATATTCCTAAAACCACGTTAAAAGTACATGTTTGATGACCTACAATATTATACTATTATATGTACAATATTATACTACAATATTATAAGTGACGTATGACCCGCTATGGTCCTTGCCACTTCGGGGCAAAGGCTGCATTAAAATCGCGCTCTTTGTCAGACAAAAAGTATGTCCGAACGCGTACCATATCACCCACTTGATAGCGTGAAGGTTTTTTTGGCTGAGGGTGATATTTCTTTTCGATGTATCGGGCCTGATGGCTCCGTACTACCTCCCCAATCTTCTCAGGCTGACGCTGAGGTCTGACGACGGGAGGCTCTGGAAATGCCCATTCTCCGTGTCTCTGCGATGACGTACCGAATCAGGAATATCTCAGTCCCAGTTAAGGTAAGCTTGGACTTGGACACGCAAACGCATTCCTTTTTTGGGCTCTTGATGTCTTCGCTCAGTCGGGTTGGCCTGTGGATGATAGGTGGGTGTCGTGTATGGTTCGGCACACCACCGGGAGCAAATGCTTCGCCAAACCTTCCCCGTAAATTGGGTGTCATTGTCGGTAAGAATAGCCCGGGGGTAACCATACCGCCGGAACACCTCGGACTCCGTGAGGTCGACAATTTTTTTGACCTTGGCATCTCCGAACGGGAAGGCCTCAACCCATTTATAAAATAAGTCAGTCACAACGAGCAGAAATCTTTTCCCGCGAGGAGATCTAGAATAGGGTCCCATTAGATCTAAGACGACGGTTTTCCATTTTTCTTTAGGTTGTCTGGGTCTTTGTGGATTCACTCCGGGGTTTCTGAAAGACTTACAAGTGGCGTAAAATTGCAGGTCACATACTCTTGTACGTCGTTGCGCATTTCATCCCAGGTAAATTTTTCTTGAATGGCCCGAAGAGTTTCATCGCCTCCCGGGTGACCCGAAACACCGCTGTCGTGGTACTCGTAGAGAACTCGTTCGTAGCAGTTCTCCGGTAGCAGTATTAACCACCGGGTCTTGCATCGTTTCCAGAGGCCAGAAGTGTCTACTTCATAGCGCTGGAAGAAAAGCTTTTCCCGCGATGGGTCTTTTCAGAGATGATATGCCATTGGGTTGCAAGTTGGCGTATTTTCTCGTCCTCTTGTTGCAAACATAAAATTTCCACATAGAAATTTTGTACCGTGATAGTAGCAACGCAGACACTGGAGGTGCTGGGGCCCGATTCAAATCGTGATGGTAGTAACTGCTCGTCGACGTCGGACGCTTCCAAAACACCTGCCTCTTCCGGCCGTAACGCCAGTGCATCGGGCAATGCCAATTGTGAAGGAGGGCAATATTCATGGTGAAAACTAACGCCGCCCATCAGAAAAGCCTATTTCTCCAATTTGGTGCTGGTAAATTTATATCGATTCAACCAGTCTAGAGAGCGATTGTCCGTAATTAGCGTGAACTTATGATTTATAAATGGTTTGTATTTTCTAATTCCCCAGATAATACCCAGGTCGCTTTGATAGCTGATGATCGATTTCGATTCATCAGAACGGACCTGAAATAAAACGGTGCTCATTCCAACATCACTAGTGTGTATTTGAAGACTGCAGGGAAGGTCAGGGGCGGGCCTGTATAGCTGAAATGGTTGGCTGAATGCTTCTTTTATTCTATGAAATGCTTCTTCAGCCTGTGATGTTCAACGCCATTGGCCAGAATTTTCCCGAAGTAAATCTGTCAAGGGAGCGGTGATCTCGGAAAAATGCGGCACATATTCGCGTATCCAGCCACATATTCCGAGGAAATTCTGTAGACCCTTCCGGGTTGTGGGGGCTTTCGCTTGTAGAATGGCTTGAATATGTGAATCTTGAGCCCTGTTACTTTCTGGGGTGACTACGTGACCTAGATACTGCACTTCTCTTCTTGCAAAGAAGCATTTATCCAGAGCACAGGTCAGGCCATGAATTTCAAGTCTCCCTAATAATAATTAATGTATTAAAAAATAATTATCTCATCGAGATATACGATGCAAAATTGACTGATGTATCCTTGAAGTACTATTTGAGATATGAGAGTCTGGAATGTATTTGGGGCGTTTTTCAAGCTGAAAGGCTTCTTCAAAAAATGGTACATTCCCCCATTTGGTGATGCGAAAACTGTGTACTTCCGGGATTCGAGGTCCATTGGTACCTGCCAGTACCCGCGTTGCCTTCAAAGAGCCTTGGATCAAGGAAAGAGCCTGCGTGGTTCAATGATTCGCTGATCAATCATTTCCTGAATCTGCTCCTCGATGATCCTCTTTTTCTCTCGAGAGTGAGGATAAGGACGTTGTCTAATTGGTCTGTCGGTTGTCAAAATGATTTTGTGACTGATTGACCACGTTTGGGATAGGTGTCCTTCCTTGTGGAACGCTGAAAGTCGTTGTTGCCGGATTCGTCTAAATCGATCGATAAATTCTGTTGGATGTTCTGTCTGGATTTGACTCAAATCGATTTGATTTGACTCGCTAACGGCCGGTCTATTAATCAATCGAATTGTGATACGTTGATCTTTTCCAGCGTACAGACACCCTTGAGGTTTATTATAAATTACCTCCTGCTCCGAAATCCAGGGATCACCTAAGATAACCGGATCTCTCATCTCGGAACTAACTAAGAAGGTGGTAGTCATAACGTAAACTTCGACGGAGAATTCGGCGATCGATTCGCCCATCAGGTGCATTGATACGTCGTCGATGGCCACTTCAGCATTGTCGAAACAGGGCTCTAAATTTTGAATCTGCTTCGTTGTTAGATAACGTGGATGTATGAATTTCATGATTGTTGAAATGTACGAGAACTCGGGGTAATCTCCTCCTGGACCTCGCAGCAGTTTTCACGCTTATTGCTGATTGTTTCCTTCGGCCGGTCTGGCCGGCCGTCTCCAGTTTTCCGGAATCGGATTCTTTTCTTTCTTTTCGAGCGAGTTGGAATTACCCTTGCCAGATTGTTACACTGTTCTGTTCCTCTCGGGACAGTCACGATTCAGATTTGGTCCTAGACAATATCAAGATCTTGGTGCAGCGTCCTTATCATCCACTTGCTTGGCCACCGGCTTTGGCTCGGTCCTGTTTTCGCTCTTGTGAACAGCATTTTTCTGCAGTTCCATTTCGTCTGCCTCAGCATTGTTGGCCAACGCGACCAAGTCGTGATACGTCCGGATGCTAGCTTCCCGTATCCCCTGTCGGATGTTTGGCCGTAGAAATTCCAGGAAGGAGGCCACCAGGGTCTCCTTGGACTCGTTTGTCTCTGACTCGGTTGAAACCTGAATCTCGTGGAAGGTGGGTGCCTGAACGCCATGGTAGGTGGGTCCCTGAGCATCGTTGTATGGTGGAACATAATTTCCGTTTGAGGTGGATGCCTGACCGCCGTTAAATGCGGGTGCTGGGGCACCGCTGTGGGATGGGACATGAGTTCCGTTGGAGGTGGGTGCCTGAACGCCGTTGAATGCAGGTCCTGGGGCACCAACGAAGGCGGACGCTTGGGCGCCGCGGTGGGATGGAACATGAGTTCCGTCGGAAAAGGGTGCCTGAACGCCGTTGAATGCGGGTCCAGGGGCACCAAAGAAGGCGGGTGCTGGGGGACCGTGGGAGATGAATACCTTGGTACCTGTTGAGGCAGGTTCCCAGGTACCCTGTGAGGTAGATACCGGGATACGTGGGAAGATGGGTGCCAGGACACCGTGAGAGGTGGATACCTGGACACCTTGTAAGGAGGGTGCCAGGCCACCGTTGCCGATGGATGCCGATGGGTGCCGAGACACCGTGAGAGGTGGATACCTGGACACCTTGTCACGTGGGTACCAGGCTACAGTTGACGATGGGTGCCGAGACACTGTGAGCGGACACCTTGTGAGGTGGGTGCCAGGCTACATCCTGGAACAGGATTTTGAATATGGACACTGACCGGAACTGACTTCGGGTGATTTCCTTGGGATGATACCTGATTTGGATTGTGGTCGATAATTGAGATGGAATCCTGATTGCTATTAGGGACCGGATTCTGATCGTTATTAGGGTCTGGGTCCTGTGTCCGGATATTACCAGGAACCAGTATCGAAACTGAACCGTTTGAGAGCGGTTCCATGTTTTGTAGCGCTACTTCCGCCCTGTTTAAGATCAAGTTAGTGGGGACAGGTCGGGGACAGGGTTTACTGATTTGCAAGGGGGCGGAGTTATTCCGATAAAGAAATCGGAGGTGGACCTCCGACGAGGAGAAGGGATGTTCAGTGGTGAGGCCCCCTCAGCTGGTGCGGTCGGAAGTAGGGCTCCGTCTGGGGGTAAGAGGGTTGGGCGCCACCGGGTGTTGGTTTCCACTCCCGGAAGTGGAGGGGCTTCCTCTGGGAATGACTCGACTTCTTAACACTCGAGGTTCTGTAGTGCGGGCGGTCATCTTGAAGAGGAGAGAGTATTTTCCGGCCGTGGGCGTTGACTGAAGTACTGTATATCTTGAAGTCTGCTGTTTGTATGGGATTCAAGTTATCAAGTTAATCAAGTTTTATAAACTATTATAATGTATGAGGAGGGAGGCATGAAATTCAACATGAAAAGGATGATGAGGAGCTATTGAATGATGATAAGCCTTAAATCAACTGTTACAATCTTAAATCATGGCAGGGCAGAGTCGTGGCCAACACCGTAAGAGCGACAAAGACTCTTAGGGTCCCATTATGTCTGTAGAAATAAGTAGTTCTCGCGTGGAAATAACACCGTCCTTCTTGGAGCACGAAAATGAAACCCCCTGTGCCTGAGTCAAGTCCGGATGATTTGTGAAAAGGAAAATTTAGCTCCTCCGAAAAAGGTCAGAAAGTACACGTATTCTCTCAGCAGATTTGACTTGTTGAGTGTGTGATGACGGATCCGTAGTTCGCGCGCGAACTGTCGGACCCTGGCAGTGAAATTTCTGCTAGTTTATATGTAGCCAATCACACACTGTATGCGGGACGCGTACTGTCTTGCTTAGTTTATTTTTGTGCCGATTTGATGCATGCGACCAGAGATCGGACACTTCGGAAAAATCTCCACGTAGCGCGTCATCCAATTCAGCCGGATGTTTGGGATTCACAGAAACCTGGATGTTGATGTTTCTCCTGGTCCTAAAGCATCGCTATTCCTCTATTGGATGCCTGCCCGCGGTTTGTCTCAGTGTCGCCTCTCTCTCTCTGTTGCCGGCTTGTTCTGGCTGCAGTAGAGTAGGTGCTCCACTTTATGAACCCTCTTACAGAAGTTATCCGCACATTTTTGCAGCAGTTGGTGCGAAAAGTACGAGAGCTCTGTGCGTTTCTCACACCACAGAGCATGCAGTCAGACTGACTAGATGATAAAGAAAAAATACATTTTTTTAGAGTTCATTTTGTATATATCCATATGTGCCTGTGTGTGCGTCTCTCTCTCTGTGTGTGTGGCTGTGTGTCTGTGTGTGCGCGCGTGCGTGCTTGTGAATGTATTTCTGTATGTATGTATGTTTTATGTCTGTTTGTATGTCTGTATGCATGGCTGTATGTATGTCTGTATGTATGTCTGTATGGCTGTATGTGAGCACGATACTTTTGAAAGAATTAATCTATTAGATTGCCCTTTTGTAGGAGAGACCACCCTTCAGTAGATAATGATCCTACAGTAGATAATCATTAATTAATTAAAATTTTAATTGATTTGATTGATATTAAAATTAGAATTGATTGTTTTACTTTTGATTGTGGTTATAATTAATGATTATTATCTACTGTGGGATCTTTATCTACTGTAGGGTGATCTCGCCTACACTAATGTAGTGTTGCTTTTGGAAATCCCTATAAGAATATTCTAACAACTTTTTGAATTTTCTTGAAAAATCCAAAATTAAAATTTTGAGCCAAATAACACGAAATACAAAACATTTTTTTGGAGTAGTTATAGTTTGTTGTTTAAGTATAAAAAATGGTATTGGAATATTTTTTGACCGAGCGTCCTGGTTTTAACCACCAAGAAGAATAATAAAAAAAAATTCCATTTTGTGGTCAAACTGTGCAAGATACGAAAAAAGATGAACAAATGAAAATTGTGCCCCCAAAAAGATTTACAAATTTCTAATAAATCACTTTTTGATAGGACAAGTAGTTTTTGTTTTAATCGTAAAGAACACATTAAAAATCAAAAAAATTAATTTTGTGGAAAAACGACACAAGGTTCGAAAAAAATTAAGGGACAAAGGTTTTTCCCCAAAAAAAGTACTACAAATTTCTTATTTCTCATTTCTTGATAGGATACGCAGTTTTTATTTTAATCGTCAAAAATAACATTGAAAATAAAAAAATTGAATTTTTGGAAAATGACACAAGGCATGAAAAAAAATTACATAAAAATAACATTAAAAATAAAAAAATGAATTTTTGGAAAAACGACATGATGTACGAAAAAAAATGAATAGACAAAAGTTGTTCAACCAAAAAATATCTACAATTTAGTTATAATTTTTGTTATAAAACTACATTTAAAATACAAAATTAACTTTTTCGAAAAACGACACAAGATACAATAAAATTTCATTTATCAAAATTTTTTGACTAAATTAGATCTAGAAATTTACTTAGAACCACTTCACACTAGGATGCTTATTTTTAGTGTAAATCGTAAAAAATAACTTTGAAAATAAACAAATTGAATTTCTGGAAAGACGACACAAGCTGCAATAAAATGTTTAATAACAAAATTGTTTTTATCTTTGATAGGATGCGTACTTTTTAAAAATTATAAACAATTTTTATCTCATGTAATGATAGCGAGGGGGGGCGGGGGGTAATCTTTATAGATACTTTAAGGTGGTTGAAAACTCGAAAATTAAACTGATGACGTTTGCCTTGACGCGTTATTTTTTAACATTCCTAAATGCTTTTAAATTCGATCTAAACATTATAATATTGCAGTTCAATTATTATAACTATTTTAATATTTCAAGCAGGAGAAAATTTAATATATATCTATATACTCTTTTTCAAATTTAAAAGAATTTATTGCCAAAAAATTGAAAGGCTTCATGAAATTTCAAGGATTTTCAAATTTTTCAAGATTTTTCCACTTTGTGTTTCGTAGCAATTTTCAATTGATTTCAATGGTTTCAAAAGGATTTCAAAAATTCTTAAGAAATCCTCACATGCTAGAGCTTTTTGAGAGTTTGCAGGGATCAATTTAATGCTTTCCACTGAAGTTTACAATAATATTTTTATTCATTTTTTGAAAAATTTGCTGACAAATAAATCAAGGACTTCACAGTATTTCAAGATTTTTTTTACATATCCGAAGGTATTTCCAAAAAATTTTAAAGCACTCAATATTTTCAACGGTCTAATTTAAAACTGAGACGTATTTATAATTGGAGTCTTGTCACAAGGACCTTTGTCCAAAAAAAAAAATTAGTCTGTCTTCAACGCCGCAAGGAGTCAGTCGATTTTTCAAAAACAGGAAAGGAATCAAATATAAAATTTTACAGTTCAGTTATTTTCCTGTAAACTGTGTTTTCTGTATACAGACATATTCATAAAAGATTTATAATCGCGTAACTCAAGTGTAGCTTGGAAAGTGGAGAGAATATAGAAGAGACCGAAGCCGATTTTAAAAGATGAGTTTTTCTTTTATACCAATTATATCTCATGTAATGATAGCGAGGGGGGGGGGGTAATATTTATAGATACTTTAAGGTGGTTGAAAACTCGAAAATTAAACTGATGACGTTTGCCTTCACGCGTTATTTAAAAAAAATCCTAAATGCTTCTAAATTCCCTCTAAAATTTATAATATTGCAGTTAAATTATTATAACTATTTTAATATTTCAAGCGTACTAACTCCTATCTAATACAACGCTGCTGAAGGCTGGTAAGCTTCTCAGCACAAATCACCAACCAATTGGGACTATCGGTTTCCTTTCCTTGCCCCCCCCCCCCCTCCAGTAACAGAAGTTTTGGTGGGACTGACGTTGCAACTAGACTCTCCACCGTACGACGAATCATTACTTAACTTGGACATGATTTCGGCTCGCAAAACAAATTTCGCGCATAAAGGTGATAGTTGCGTGTACAATCTAAACATGAATAATACAAACAATAAAGTAGCCTCGGAATGGACTGAAACTTTGATTGACGAAATGCTTACACACGGTAAACGTAAAGTTTGAGTTTCAGACGATGAATGGAGACTGGTTGTTTGAAATGCTAGAGGAGTGAATGATCTTAAGGGTGTTGGTTAGATCCGACTTGGAATTTTTTTTTCTAGGCA
>CAKNYM010049997.1:5884-61965 GCA_932195095.1 Andricus curvator | reverse complement strand
TTTTTGTGGGTTTGAGGTTTAAGGTTTGTGGGTTTGAGGTTCGTGGGTTTCAGGTTTGTGAGTTTGAGGTTTCTGTGTAAAGATATTACCGATTTTATGGTTTCAAAAGTTTCGAAATTTCGTGGTTCAGCTACCTTGGCAAGTTCATATATTTTTAGGTTAGTTTTTTGCAGAAAACTAAGAAAGTAGCAGGGCTACATGAAATTATAATTCGTCAAAAATTGAGCAGTCAGCAGAATTTTGAACGAAATTTTGTAAAAAAACTCACTCTGCTGCGCAGACACATTCTGATCGCGCGCTGGGCGCGCGACTCGCTACTTTGTGCGCGCCTGGGGTGCGCGTCTGTTGGTTATCGCGCATGGCGCTCGATAATATATTTACCGTGTGCTACTCGTTCGGACTTTGTTCTTCCCCCATATTTGTACACAAACTTTTAAAAACTAAAGGTCAAAGCATCGACAACTGTAATTTGGTGATTGTAAATTCTCTTTTGTTAAAGCTCCATCGGCTTTAACGAACGCATTCTCATCAGGTATCATGATATGCATTGGTATTTAAACAAGCATATTTTAATTGTCTTGTGCTTATAATTAAAAAAATTTCGCGTCCTATACAAAAAAATTTCTTATTAAACATTTAATTGCAACTTGTGTCTTTTTTCCATGAATTTAATTTGTTTATCTTCAATGTTATTTTTACAAATTAAACCAAAAATACGCATCCTAGCGTAAAGTGGATCTAAGGAAAATTTGTAGCTATGATTTAGGCAAAAATTTTTGTTAAATAAAATGTGATTTATAGCTCTTTCTTGGGTGAACAACTTTTGTCCATCTTTCCCCGTAGCTTGTGTCGCTTGTCGCAAAATTTAATTTTTTATTTTTCATTATTTTTGTGTGCGATCAAAATTAGAATTTTTTATTCTTTAAGAAAATTCACAAAGTTGTTATGATAATCTTGTAGATGTTCCAAAAAACAACGTTTTTCTTCTGTTGACTTTGTTTCATATCGTGCGTTGTTTGGCTTAAACCTTTCATTTTCGTTTTTTTAACCCTCCGTTTACAGACTTCTTTTTCCCACCTTTGTTTTACAGACAGGGTCTTTTAAGTCCGAGTCAGTTTTTGAACTGTTTTTGGCTTTCCAAAAAAACTGGTGAAATCCTTGGTTACTTCTTAAAGCATTTACTGCATGGCCTAATTGTTGATAGTGTTAATTATTTAAAACTTTTTGAATAAAAATCTTTTCCCGTAGACGAGATATTCTAGTTTGAAAAATCTTGTGTGCCTTGAAAGCCCCTGTCTGTAGACGGTGGGTTAATTTAAAAAATGCTATAACTCTGATAATTTTCTTTTTATAGTCGAATAACCGTACATAGAATTTCTGAATCGCAAAAAATGGTCTCGAAATTTCTTAAAATGCTCTGACTTTTTGAATTGCGACGTTGCAATTGATTTGGCAACTTAAAATAAGCAGTTCTCTAACCAGAAGCAAATCTCATAATTTTATGATTTGAGCTCAGGGGTCACACGATACTCCAGGACTGATTTAAATTAAGTTAGAATATATTTATGGCTGATTCGCACTGTCCCTCTTCTATATGTAATTCCGTCGGAGTCTTGGCGTCATGGAAACATCATCTTCGAGGACATCAACGATAAGAAGAGGACATCAAGACGATCGGTCAGCTCGCCACTCTGTTTGTACTGCGACCGGAGATATTCAAACTCTCGCGTCTTTCCCATCAAAGGTTGCCAACATCAAATAGTGTCGAACCTCGAGAAGGAGTTTCAACACTGGAATACCTCCGAGTTCCTGGATTGCCCCAGAAAAGCTTCAGGATCATCTACACGACTCATCCACTCAGTGTGGAATCCAGTTTTGCCTCTCATCGAGAAGGCTTCGCTCATCAACTTTATCCGTTAAGATGGGACTTCTGTAGTTCAGGCCCGGCTGACATGCTCGGCTTGTGCTCGACTCCAGATCTAATTCTGAAATTTGCAGAGGATTGTTTTGCGAGTTAGGTCATTCCCACGAGTACTCCAGGAGAAGAAATTCGATCGATAAATTATCGATCGATAATCGGAGACGATATCCCAAAGCGACACTCTGGCTCGCTCTCTTTTCGCTTCGTGACACCATCCAGAAAACTTTTTTGCTTGAATATTCCTGAATTTAAAGGGCTCATCGTGGAGAATCAGCCTGGATGTGATACCCAGAATCAGTCGGTGAGTCCTTTTGCTTCAGGTTTTCTTGCTGCGAAACCTCCACGTGCCCGCGTTCTACTTAGCTCTTTTGGGCCTTACGGCATTGGAAACATTTGTAATTTAGAATTTTTTCTGTCGATGTTCAGTGATTTTTCGCGAAGAGAGCGAGTTAAAATTAGAATATTGAGCTTTACACGTGGACATGGAGTTTTTCTAAGATTAATTAAGTTGAGATTTTCATCATATTGAGCCCACCCCCCCTGCCTCGATATTGTTATAATACTACCCCTGGCGTAACCCTCATTCATCAGCAAATAAACATTGTGTTACCGTTTTTCTCTCAGATTTTCTTCTTAGATTCTTAGATTTTCTCTAAGAATGTGCAAAATTATTGCGAATCCCAGCATGTGCCCCTCTTTTTGAGAACGTTTTGCCGACCCCTAGTTTTACGATACCCCATTTGAATGTCTGCTGCACACGCTATTTTATTCAAATTTAGCGAATCCAAAATATTATAGCGTTTCCCCGCATTTATAGTTTTACTCCTAAACAGGAAACTTACATCGAGTTCCCTTTGTTGAATTTCAATATAGCGTTACCCTCTTTCCCCGAATTTATAGCGACCCCCCTGAATGTTCAATCGATTTTAAGTTTCCTTTGTTGAATTTCAATATAGAGTTACCCTTTTTCCCGAATTTATAACGTTACCCCCAAGAAGGTAATTGATTTTGAAGCCCCTTTGTTGAGCCCCAACCTAGCGTTATCTGCCTTATCGAGTTTTTTTTATTTGCCCCCTCCCCCTTTTAAGCCCAAAACAGTCTAGAGTACCGAACTCAAATAGCATTTATTCAAGTTATTGATAAATATAGAAATTGTCTAGGATAAAATCCTTAGAATGTTACCATTTATATCCTAGACAATCCTAAGAACTACCACTAATGTAAATTCGTACTACTATCGGCGAGAAAATTCGAGTCCTCTGGCTTTGACGTTAAAAAAGTAAGTGAAGAAAAAATGGTACTTCAATGAATGAAGGATCATTTTAAAGGTCAAAATGTTGTACGTTAATGAGCCTGAAACGAATAAGCCAAAAAAAATTTTGTTAGCTTACGGACCCGAAAATCTGTTAAAAAGAAGGGAAATTTGACAGCTTTGTAGGACAGTGAACTTTGGAACATAGCTGGTTTCTTACACTTACTTTCCAATATAAAAAACTGTCTTCAAATATCGCAATTTGCACGAAGAGAAAAAGAAGCAAATACTTCTTTTAAATTGTAACTAATTACAAATAGTTCAACTAACTACCTTTAATTTAAATCACTTCATTATCTTCATTAGAACGGAAGATAGTACACTCGTATATTTACGTACAAAAAACGAACAATTTGTTATATTCTGCAAATTTTTCAACGGCAACTTGTTTAGAAGTGTTTAAGGTGCCACCATGAATTTTTTCAGATTTTTCCTATTATTTCTTCAATAGAAAACTATGTTCCAAAGTTCACTGTATTTAAAAGCTGTCAAATTTCCCTACTTTTTAACAGATTTTCGTTTTTTAATTTTAATTTTTTAACGTCAAAGCCAGAGGACTCGAATTTGCTCGCCGATAGTAATACCATTTAACATGATTTTCGAATAAATGGTAATTGTCATTCATTATGATATACCACGCTGGAAACACCAGTTCCCGTTAGATCACTGAAGTTAAGCAGTGTTGGGCGCGGTTAGTACTTGGATGGGTGACCGTCTGATACTACTGCGTTGCTGTTGGCGGTGGTGGGTGTGGTGAGCCCACACTTGTAGTTATTTACTACAAGAAACTATCCACCTAGAAACACTACCCGAATCGGGTAGTGTCACGCTTACCCCTTGAGGCTCGCCGAAAGGGAAATGGCTTAATGGTATATATATATATATATATATATATATATATACTAGGATAAAAAACCTATTTCTTTCGAACTACCCCCTCTGCCAATTTCTGGAAGTTGAGCTAGTCGGATAATGAGCCGGTACATCTTCCTTTGAGTTCTTGAGTTTAAGTTGAGTCACTCGAAATAATTTTGAAGTGCTATTTTGCTGTGACATGTTATTTATATTTTACTTGTTACTGTTATTTGGTAATTTTTTAGAAACTGACCCAAGAAGTGTCTGGCGCCCTGGCACATTAGAAAAGAGATTATAATTTAGATGTCCCTCAAACTGTGTGCCAAATTGCAACTTAATCCGATTATTCTTTCAAAAGTTATCCGCGATAGTCAGTTTTCACCTAATACTTATACCTTCTCATTATGATGAGAATGTAAAAAGAAATTAAAATAGTTTTATTTTAAGTTTTGACGGCTGTAAATTTTTATTTTAAGAGGCTTTAAATGTGATATTGTACCATTTTTGAGTAATTCAAAATTTGTTAATTAAAAACGTTCTAAATTTAAAAATGGTCCATTTTTAAGTTGTAAAATCGATTAAATTTCAGTTTTAAATTCTATAAGTAGTGAAATTATTGAAATTGATTCAAGACCCTTCAGACTCATAAAAGTTTTTAAAATGAATTAAGGTTACCCTTTCCGTTACAACGGAAAAATTTCCCTAAATTCCCCGAAAATTTGGAGAAAATCAAGTTCCATAGGATTAGAACCGCAAAGTTCTGCACATACCCCAAATATGCACCATCAACATTTTGTAGATTCGATAGGTATTCGCCGATATCGTCATCTACCTTTTACTTCCTAATTCTATTGTTTGCGTAAGTCATTGTACCGTATTGTAGAGCTGTGTTTACTTTCTTCACGCGCAACCATGGCTGACAAAGACAACAATGAAGACATTTGGATCTTGTCACTAAACAAGGAAGACCTCGAGATCGCATTAATGAATCGTGAATTGTTTAATGACGCAGCGATCTCCGTTTTGCGTGAACGACTTTTGAGATTCGAACGCGCTGCAAGAGACGAAGTCGATCCTACGCGAAAATTCTAGAATACTTGCGAAGTAGTTTCCCCTGATAAAAATGTGGAAGTCAAGCCGTACGAAACCGTTTTCGATTCCGCAGAAAAAGCCGAAAATAGAGATCCAATAACAGAGTCGCTTGAAAGGAATAAAGTCCAAGGTAATCCATTAAAGCCAAAAGAGTCGGATCGTGTAGCACATAAAAATCAGGATAATGACTTCCCTTTACAGAATTCCACGCGAGTAGATAATTTGCTCCAAATATCTGAAAGTTCAGAAGTTCAAACTGACTCTTGTTTTTTCGGTTAGAAGAATCCGGTCAAATCCGGTCAAAAAAACGGCACAATACCAAAATATTATTATGAAAATAAAAAATTTCAAGGATATGAGAATATATATGATGACTGTTATGCCAATTATGATAGTCGTACTCATTATCAGGATTGTGGTAGTCATCGGGGCCATGATGATTACCCTGAGGGTAGAGGTAAGCGTTATTTGGGTAACCCAGGCCTTACCCATCCCGATTTAAAAAAGCTGACAGAACTGAGAGTACGGAGCGTGCTGACTTTACAGAACATAATCCTAATGATTATAAAAATATAAATAGTGATGATCCTTGCGATCTTAGAGCGGCTCATCGTAACGATTATCATGAGGGTTTCGATTATCGTAGGTACTATGATCGTAGGGATAATTTTATCGAAGATTGGGGTTATGGTAGAGATGATTGCTGTCATGATCAATTTGATCGCAATGGTCACCCTGTGTAAAATGATAATCGAGCTGGTGGTCGCGATAGCCAGTCTGGTCAGCGAGATGATTACCATAAAAATCGTATTAACTACCCTAGTTCTCGAGACATGAGCTTCAAGAATCGGGAAGGTGCTTTTGCTGATAGAGATAACCTCCTTCATAATTGGGATTGTATTGATAGACATTTTAGAATTTCCCCCACCTTTCGTTGCGCTTCTCCCACAGGCCGTTATCAACCTCTTAGGTATGAAAACCCCTTGAATATCCATATTAACACCCGAAGTATTCCCCCTAACGATAATACCCCTTATTATGGCCACTTTAGTCGAGATTACCCAAGGTCGAATGTTGATATCCCTCCAAATGTGAGAAATAGGATTCCCTATAATCAAAATTATGAATCCCAACATTTTACGTTGGAAAATAATTATGAACCTCGCGGTCATAGCACAGCCTTTCGTCTTAATCGACCTCACGTAACTTTTGACTCAGCTTTAGATGCTCAGTCTTTTAAGTCCCAACTCTTACACGTGCCACAGTTTCCCACCTTCTCCCTTAGCTGCTACCTACGATATAATGAGAAAGTGCAATATTAATTTCTCTGGATCACGTAATGAGGCTCCTGATACGTTCGTAACCCGAATACCAAATGGTCCCGCCATGGTTCCTGTAGATGATGAGGACTTGCTTTGCCTACTGCCATTTATCTTGAAAGGAATAGGCGGTAGATGGTATGATGGTCATAAAAGTAAGTGATTTACTTTCAAACAATTTGCTGCTGATTGTCGCGACCGGTTCAGCGATCCCGACTTTCAGTTTGAATTAGCGCAAGAAATTCACAGACTTACACAGGAAGAGTATGAGCCAGTTGCTGACTATCTAACATGCATACTGGCTATGTTCGATCGGTTGTCCCCTAGGTTGTCAGAATATGATGAAGTGACTTACGCACATCGTAACTCACTACCATATTATCACCTTGCTATTCAAAGGTCCACAATGCAAAATTATGCCCACTTAGAACAGGTTGCAGTAGCGGCAAAGAAAGGGCGTAGAGTTGCTAGGAGATTCAGACCATCCCCTAAACTTGAGCGTTCGTTGTTACCAGATATGGCTTATCATGAGCCCAAATATAGATAATAAGTGAAGCATAGAGAAACAATAGCTTTGCTAGAATACAACCAGAATACAAATGGGAAGATCCTTTAGAAGAAATATTTCTGGCAAAGGAGACTGAACCATTGTAATAAAACTTCGAAGGAGAAAAACACTAAAAACAATACAAAAAATTCCGAATTATATAAAAATCCTTTTTTACCCGTTGCTTCCGATAAAGATATAATTAAATCCTCGAACCAACCCCTGATTTGTTGGAACTGTGACCAGGAGGTTCATTGTCACCAAAATTGTAACGACAAAAAGAGAATCTTTTGCTTCACTTGTGTTAGGAAGGTGTGACACGACCATCTTGCCCCAAATGTTCGGGAAACGCGGAAGGAAGTTGTTGAAAAGGACTGAAGCGACTCCTGCCTTATCCAAAGAGTCCTCGAATGGTAATTCCTCAATAAATTCCAGCCCAGTAACCCCGCTTAAGACTTTTGGGGGCGAGGAGGGATTTTCGGAAGTCCAGTTCAATCCTAGTAACCCATTTCTGAACCTTGCTGCAGCTGATCCGTCCATTGGGCCCCAAATAATACCAGGTTTCAATCCTTTTACTTAATTTCAGTCTAATTCTATTACCGATCCTATAGCGAAAACCAACTATAACCCATTTAATGATTCCCTGGCCAACTCCATAATAAATTTAGTTAGAGTTACCAATCCTGAGAACATTTCCTGACCCTAGCGAAATTCTAATCCTTTTAGCGTTACCACAGATCCTACTATCGTTACCACTCCCGATAACCCTATTCCTATCACAGCCTTCACCCTTTCTGAAATTCACTATGTACCTACTCCACGGACCGGTCCCGAACCCCTAATGTATTTTAATCTGTTCTTTTTAGGCCACCCAATAAAAGCGATGATAGATGGTGGTGCCACAAGAACGTTAATTGGACCGAAAGGTATGGAACTCGCCAGAAAATTAGATTTGCAAGTTAAGCATAATAATAGATTAGTTCAAGTAGCTAATGGCAGTTTAGAGGTAGTTTCGGAAGAAGTTTTGACCCGAATAGAATTAAACAAGAAGGCAAGATTAATGCCGATACGCGTTATGAAGTCATTGCCGGTTTCATTTGCACCTGGATTAGATTTCATGAAGTTTTTCTGGATGCACATAGATTTCGTAGTCCGCAAATGGCTTTCTAAAGAAAAACCTCATAGAATCTACGGGTTTGAAATAGAAGAGTGGTCTGGCGACAGGTGCGTATACGGTTTAAACGAATTAACTTTATGTGAGGCAGAAGTAATCAAATTCTTCTTAAAAAATGAACTACCAGAAATCCCCGATGAGCCTGATTCGTCGAATTTGACAGAAAACGTGATAGACGTAGGTGGACACCCAGCGATTAAGCAGCGTTATTATTTAGTCTCACCTAAAGTTATGGAAGCGACAACCGCGGAGGTAGACTAGATGTTGGCAGACGATATAATCGAACCCTGAAAAAGTGATTGGACGATTCCGATCGTAATGGTGAGAAAGCCTGATTCCTCATATAGGTTTTCTTTAAATTTCAGGAGGCTTAATAACTTAAAAAGGATGCCTGCCCACTAACTTTAATGAATGGAATCCTAGATAAATTGCGTAAGGCTAGATACATCTCAAAAATTAACTTAGCCAAAGATTTTCCTAAAATGCCTCTACAACAGGAAAGTTGGGAGAAAACTGTTTTTACCGTTCCAGGTCGCAGGCTCTTTCAGTTCAAAAAAACGCCATTTGTACTCACTAATACCCCCGCATCTGTCCAGAGATTATTGGATCGTCTGATAGGCCCTGAAATGGAACCACATTGCTTTGCTTATCTCGACGATATAATAATCGTAACAGAATCTTTCGAGGAGCAATTGGAGTGGTTGTCTAAGATATTTACTAAACTTAGAGAAGCCGGACTTAAAATTAACCCTAATGAATGTGAATTTTGCACGTTCCAAGTCCAGTATCTGGCCTATCTTGTGAACGGAAGAGGTTTTCAAATATCCCGGATAAAGTTGCGCTGATCATAAAATACCCTGTCTCGCAAAACTTGAAAGAAAATTGACGTTTCCTTGATATGTCATGGTGGTATCGTAGGTTCATTTCGAATTATGCAACTTTAGCGGCCCCTCGTACGCGGTTACTTAGAAAGAAACAACGATGGATTTGGACGGGAGAACAACAGATAGCCTTTGAAGAAATTAGAGCTTGTTTAACAGATGCACTTGTTCTCTCTTATGACGCTCTTTCCGAGTTACAGAGAGATGCTAGCAATACCGGATTAGGTGCGGTTGCATGATTTGAGAAACCCTACAGGCAGGTTAGCTAGATGGGCCCTATCGTTACTTCAATAAGACTTCGAAATCATACACAACAAAGGATCCATGCATCACGTCCCCAATTTCCAATCTAGAATGCATGAGGTTACCGAAGAAAATTTAGCAACACCCAAAATAGAAGTCTTTAATTGACTAACCAACTCCACCCCTTCTTAGTACTCTCGACGTTTCTTAGCTGTCACTGTCTTGCCAGAAAAATTCCCTAATTCGCGCATCGTCGACAATAAATTATACCATTATCGACCTGATCCCGTCATTTCCACGTCAATTCGCGATTTAAACGAATGGAAACTCGTCCCTAGTGATGAAGAACGAGTGTCGATTTCAGAAGAAGCCCATGACGTGCAACAAGCTGGTAATTTGGGTACTCAAGAAACGTACATGAGAATCGCTAACAATTGTTTTTGGCTCGGTTGCTACCGTGATGTAGCTAGTTACGTGAGAAAGTGCGAAAGGACCCCGCACCAAATAGATTGAAAAAAGGTCTCGATGGATTTGTCTGAATTTTGGATATGTTGTAGATCATGACATCCCGGATAAAAAGTTCTCATTCCAAAAAATCGAAAAATGTACAGTTTTTCGTTCGTATCGCATCAAAGGTCGCTTTTCGTGCGCGCTAGAGTAGACGTACCGAAACTCGAGGACTGTTTGGCGCCACGCTCGGGGATCATGTCCAACTCGGTGCCACATTGATATTTTGTACTTTAGGACCCCCTGATCGAAAATACACGTGTCTGAAGGTCCAGAGAAGAATACTTCTTTATTGGTGTTGCGTCCAAAGACGCTTTCCGTGCATACTAACGGAGAGATACCGACACTTGAAGTTGGTTTAGCGCCACGCTCAGGGATCATGCCCAACTCTGTGCCTCTTTGATGTTTTGTAGTTTAGGACCCCTTGATCGATAATATACGTGTCTGAACGTCGAAAGAGGAATACTTTTTCGTTGGTGTTGCGTCCAAAGTCGCTTTTCTTGCATTCTAAAAGAGATATACGAACACTGGTGGACTGTTTGGCGTCACGCTCAGGGATTATGCCCAACTCGGTGCCTCACTGATATTTTGTATAGTAGGCCCCCCTGATCGATAATATACGTCTCTGAAGGTCGAGAGAAGGATACTTTTTCGTTGGTGTATGCTAACAGAGACGTACCGACACTCGAGGACGGTTTGGCGCCACGCTCAGGGATCATGCCCAACTCTGTGCCCCATTGATATTTTGTAGTTTAGGCCCTCCTGATCGATAATATACGTGTTTGAACGTATCATCGTGAACGTATCATTTGAACGATCATGCCTAACTCTGTGCTTCTTTGATGTTCTGTAGTTTAGGACCCCCTGATCGATAATATAAGTGTCTGAACGATACTAAGATTTGTTCCCTCAAAATATATGGCTTGATACGATAACGAGAGAGGATTATATAGCAAGATATGTGACCGTACTCGCTCACGAATTATACAATCCAGAGCCTCACATCCGCAGAATAATTGCATATATCGACGGCACTTACAGTTATATCCATAAAAGTAGCAACTTCCGCAGTCTGGGACAATCCTACTGCATTCACAAGGGCCGTCATTTAGTGAAACCTGCTTTAATTGCAGCACCAGAAGGCTACATATTGGACATTCATGGAATATACTTCTCAGACTCTCGAAACAATGATGCTGCGATGCTTATGTTACGATGGACATTGGGAGTACCCGATTCAATTAAAAAAAAAAGAGTCTGGTACCGCAGTGTTCATGCGTAATCAGTCATTACACCTCGTGACCGAGTTGAGTGCCTCTCCAACACTTAGGTGTACATGTATACGTCGCGTATGCAGCGAACAGGCTAAAGGAGAGATACACAGGTGCGAAAACCGAAGTAATGACGGGCGGGAGAACAATTATGCCAAGCGTAACTTCCTATAACTCCTGCTCTCTTAATACTCGCGACACACGCGAGATCACAAAATGCCAATTATTATAAACAATTATTATTTAAATGGAAATGTTTATTTACACAAACTTCTTAAGACTACTAAGGCTACCTTCATTAAAATTTTCGAACAAATCAAAATCAGTAATGAATATCCAAATAGATATTAAAAATGCCATAATAGTCAACCGATATCTAGAAACTCGGATATCAAAGAATCAACGAATTGCCAAGTTCTCAACCCCTACATTAGACACAAACTGACACAAACTGTCAAATATTTTACAAATCAAAAAGAGTGTTAATTCAAATCGATTTGGATTTTAGTGAAAATTATTAAACAAATTGATATCGATTTATTAAACAAAGGAAAGTTAGAATCCACTAAGGTTTTCGATCCGTACATCCGAATTTGAAAATAAAAAGTACACATTAGTTCGGTAACGATTGTTAATTAACAATTGTCAAGGGTCTAGCTCTAAATTAAAACGAAGTAATTATTATTTTATTTCCTGCATAGTAACAAGGCACGTGCGCTATTAAAAACTCAGTATTGCAAACTTTTGAGATCAGCATTTTTAGTCACGCGGATTCATATCCTGTCGCCGCGTTCCCACAGTCGAAAATACAAAATCAGCAAAAAAGCCATCCCACATCATTGCTATCCATAGCCTACGAGGTGCAGCTAATGGTTAGCATCTGGGCAGTCGTTCGTCGCTTCTCGAAGAATCAATTAAAAGACGCGTTCTAGGTCTAGCACCTAGAGTTCGCCTTGCCCGTCTGGCTTTAGCTTCGCGCGGATTGTACGCGATCCGTCACTTGGCGAGACCCTTAAGGGAAAGTAGTGTCACGGATAAGAAGTCTTTTCGGGACGTTCAAATTTGTAAACTTCGCTGATTGACGGTAACCGACAATCAGTGAAAAAAGGAACAGTGTTGTGAAAAGGACTAGAAAACCACGGTTCTCAAACCGTGCGTTTGAATTACGACGGATCGCGATCGTTTCGCGCGAGTGTAAGTGGAAGTGGTGGCGAGTCCTACGACTGGACCTACACCGAAGACACACTGTACTTCAGGATAAGGTCAGATATTGTAATTTTGACAGGCGGAATTATATTGAAACGAAAAATATTATCGCGGCCAGAAATTGCCTTGTTTCCGAACATCACTTGTGTCTCTATCCTTTTTTGGGGGATTTAAATACGCAGATTGTCGGTGGGCAACGTTTTGGGAATTGACGTAGCCGGTATAATGTTTCTCTATTAAATAAAATTCGGGATCACTGTACTTGCCCGCCATCTCTTCTTTGCTACCGAAGGGATGTTGCGGTAGTTTTAAGGAATACCTTGCAGGACTTTTTATCATTTGGGATGAACTAAATAAAATTTTTTACTTGTTTAGTGAAAAGGGAATTGCAAATAAATTTAAAGACCCTGCAAAATTTCAGAGCTACAGGGACAAGAGCTCCCAGTCCGGGAGTTGGGTTAAAAAAAACGGTTCGCCACAATAAAAAAAATAAAACCAATTTTTCCAAATGGGCGGTTTGTACCTCCGGCGACGAGTAATCAGTCTCACTTCTGGTTCGTAACACTTAACATCGTATTTCAAAGGAACGTTGACAGAATGAGAGAGAGGTTCCTAGAAGAGTCGATCTTCGTTGTCGGTAGAGGCTATCGAGATGCTACATCTTTATTAGAGAATCTATGAATTTTGTGGAAAATGCCGGCACTTCTCCATCCTGAACAGCGTCAATTCCATACAGAGGAGGCGAACGAATCACGTTTGATAACGAAGACTAGATGGATAGTAGAGGCGAGAAATGGCCACATCGAAACCATCTTCATGTTGTTCGATCACACGATTCCAGTGGAGCATGCGGCCAACTTCGGTGACTTCTATCGTATCGCTGGATGTCTAATTATTAGGTACCATTCGCCTTTTGAAATGGCAGGAGCTAATGCTGTATTGGCTAGACAATTGTGCATAACTTTCCTCATCTGACATGAGCCTTCCTTCGAGATTTGACAGTCGGTGTGTATCAGGTCAAGTTAGCTCCTTCGTACATTCAGGATGAGCTACAGAGGGAAGATGAAGAAGAGATTTAGTTGGAATTCATGAACGAACAACATCCCGACATCATACCAGGGCCAGGACTGATCAGAGTTCGAGTTTATTCACGTTTCAGAAACGCAACTCGGCACCAACTTTGGATTGCTTACGTACCGATAGATGAGGATGAGCCTAACTGTGATGTCGATTCAATCCAATGGTATTATTGCACGTGCAAAGCGGGTGCTCGAAGTCTGGGAACTTCTGCAAACGTGGCTAGCGTATTGTGGTACATAGGATAAGCACGACATGAACATAATATACGCTATACCTCCACTTAACTCAATCACACGATACTTGACGCTGCCAACAGACCACAACAAAGAATTCCTAATCCAGGATAACTGCAGTGAGCGTGAGTATCGCAGAATGTCCGCTCAGCTTTTGACGAGACGATATTTGACCATGTGACCATGTGACGAGTGGGTCACTTGACCGGATTCCTACCTTGCTGGCACTTTTTTTATTTGTCAACTTATTTTCACACGAACCGCCTCATCGAGTTGAAAATTTAGGATACTAAATAAGAAGCACTAAGAAACGCGGCTCTGGTCCTAAATTTTTATAATTATGAAAAAAGCAAAAAAAAAAAATTTGTATAATCAACATTTTTTTACACTTATAGAAATTTAGGACTAGAGCCGCGTTTCTTAGTGCTTCTTATTTATTATCCCAAATTTTCAACTCGATGTGGCTATTCGTGTGAAAATAAGTTGACAAATAAAAAAAAGTGCCGGTAAGGTAGGAATCTGGTCACGTCACCCACTCATCACATGGCCTTAAACAATACAGAAAATTTTGAAGGGAAATATTGCTCATATGAACACAAATTCTACCTCATCGATCAATCAATTTTTTTTAAATTTATTTAAGAGAGTTCAAGCTGAATGGAATGAGTGCCAAGAGTGCGAAATTTGAATTCAACCCAAAGCATTTTAAAAATATCCAATGCTGGAAGGAACGAAATTCTTTTGCAGAAGGAAGTTAAAGTTCGTCTTACATACATTCTGAGCAATGTAGAAAGCGCGCGAAATTTGAATTCATCTATCCGTAAGTTAAATCTAAGTAATATTAAAGTGCTTAAGGTGAATTGATACGCATATTTTCAAAGTTCACAGTTGTTCCCTTTGCAATGTTTATTTATTCTCATTATTTGAAAACTTGTATTACACAAAATTTACAAACAAAATTATTATTGTACATATTTAAATTCAAAAAGATTATAGGGTCCTCCGAAGTAGCAGAAATAGAGTTTTTCATTGTTGGTTAATTCCTCCATTTTCTCAAACGTATCCTCACACATAGCATCCTCGAAACTTTCATGATTTTGCTAGGTAGGAATACTGCAAGCTGGTTTTCCAGCTCAACCACAATCCTGGTACCGTACATGATTTGAACTTTACGAAACTTGGAAAGGGTATACTTCAGCTCAAGAGTCAGGTCAGACAGCGGTTTCGTAGGTATGACCCCATCCATACGGCCAACTGAGTTGATCATTTCGAAATCTTTTTTCTCCAGAGACATTTCTTTTTTTATTTTCACTAGAACTTTCAACACATGACTAACTTTGCACTGTGTTCGACGATAGACTGAAGCCACTGAAACCTGATGCTCCTTTTATACTCCATTACCCCTACTCTACTTACATTCTGGAAAGATCGATTGAAGTTTCTACGAGGTTCGGTACACGTAGGATTCTTGCCTGCAACCTAGAACCGTCTATATTGGATATGTGATCTATACCTGAATTCTGGAACTATAAGGATACGCAGTAGTATTTTACAGTACATAGAGTTACATAGCGTAGTCATATGTATATAAGATAAGGCTATGTAGTACACTTGTACGGCATATGAGGCTGTAAAGTACTGTTTTAACGCCTTCTATAACACGGTTCTGTTCCTAGCTAAAAGCTGGTAAAACAATGATCGGTCATTCACCGACTGACGAGTTGGGTTTGTATCTGTGCTAAGAAACCACCAGTCAATTAGTTGTTACTGAAAACAGATGGCGCCAGCGTCAAGTCAGTTAATTTCGCGGTAAATTACAAGTTGCATGTGAAAAATACAAATTTGAGCAGGGGGTTGCAATTTAAAAGATTTACCGGAAGCAAAAAAGAATTTTCTCAGGCGTAGTAAAGATTAGAATTTTGAGGTTAGTTCCCCAGGTGACTTATCCAAAATGTATTTACTACATTTCTTGTTTGTATGGCTGTTTAAATTAATGTGAAGTATAAAAATAATTAAAAAATTCAAACAAAAATTCTATCTAATCAGTTTAATTAATTTCAGAGTTTAGGCTACATTGAATGAGTATCAGGAGCATGCAATTTTAATTCAACCCAACGACGTTTTTGGAAGTCCAGCACTGAAAAGAATGATAGCGAGCGACATTTTAGATTTCGAATTCAACCCAACAAAGTTTGTAAAGTCCATCGCTGAAAGGGACAACAGCCTGAAATACATTGGATTTTGAAACCAAACCAACGTGGTCTGTGAATAGCCAACGCTATAAGCAACGATACATAAAAGATTTACTAAATGTATAGAAGCGCCATCTATCAATAATTTAAGTAGCAAATGATTTAAACTTTACTACTATTTGAAGAAACTAGAGTGCTACCGAATCTTACTAACTGATACTTAACTTACAGAACAGGTTCAAATAAATTTTGACCTTTAATAACCTTAACGGTTTTCTTATTCAAGAAACAAACACTCAAATTAAGTTCAAAATGTAGATTCTTAACTTTGTTTAACAAAATAATCTCTTAACGTAATTATATAAATTAAACATAGTAAAAACAAAAACTCATAATAGTCATGCTCGCTAAAATATTATGTTTCTTTGACGCAATATGTGGACAATCGCTTGACACTCGGGACTTTGTATTGAATGATGAGAGTCAATGAAAATCGCAAAGCATCTACATGTTCGTTAGGATCTGTAAGAAGCATCATACAGTAGCATTCTCGACATGGTTGAGTGTACGCCTTGTACATCAGTTCACTAAATCCATCTGAATCCTCCTCTTCCTTCATCTTCTCCTTCTCCTCTTTATTACAATCAACATCTTCAACAGCTTCCTTATCATCATCATATTTCTTATCTTCTTCCAATTCTTGTTGATCCTCCTCCTTCTCATTTTCATTTCGATCTCCATCTTTCTTGTCCATATCATCCAGCTTCTCATCTTGCTTCTTTATTTTCTTAGTCATAAAAGACCCAAAGACATCATGATATTCAGCATTTTTTCTGAGAGAGCCACATTTGCGCTTTAAGACCTCCTGCAGTTTGGTCACTACTGAACTACTACTATTATCATTTTGTTCCTGGCTATTATTATTTTTAGTCGTGTCTCGAGATTCTGGCAACTTGAGAGGAGTCAACACATGACAGTTACTTTCGTCATACCCAGTCACGTTGACGGGAAGATTTTTTCCTTTCTGGAATGAGTATATCTGATGCCTCTTCAGGGCGTCGGATCAGGAATAGACTTTTAGACAATCTTGACAAGTAGAAGTCATCTTGATGCTGCATATGGTGTGAATGGCATTATATCAATGACATCATAGTATATATAGCAGCGCATACTATAGCATACTATAGTCTTGAACGTTTCATTTAGCATAATTTCGTTATAGGCTTTACTCCTTTCTAGCGTTCGATGCTTCCGTCGTATCACATTACTGGTTTTTACAATTTGACGTAAAGTATCCATCTAATTATTTTTGCAGAGTCTAAAATAGACGCAATAAGAAATTTCAATGCTCTCCAGGAGTATTTTAATATAAACAAACTCACGGTTAATAACAACAAAACTAAATACACTATATTCAGGAAAGGTCGGATCAACGCAAAACTCCTAGGTCTGAAATATGATGGTATGTCGTTGGAGTTTGTACCCTCTTTGAATACTTGGGTACGATTTTTTCTAGAACAGGTGCTTTCAACTTAGCTGCACATGCAGCAGTTAGCAGTGCCAACTCAGCCTCAGCCTCGGCGTTCAATATTCTAACTAGAACTAAGTGCTCCTCATGGTGGAAGTTGATAATATCAATCAAGAGTTTCTCATGTTCAAATATTCTAGAATATTCGATAGATAGAAAATCGTCAGAGATCACCTTGAACGTTTCTAGAAGGTTCGATTATTTTCCGGAAACCCGGGAATCCCCATAATTTTATTCTTGGTTGGTATTGCAGGGACCCACCGAATTCGTTTTAGCTTTTCAGAAAATTCGATCACTGTTTAACGACTGAGGTGATCCAGAAAGTTTAGCGAGTGAGAATCTAAGAAGCAATAGATCCACTTTGATCGAAACTATTGGAAAAGCAAAATTCTAGAAAGTTCCAGAATTTGGAGAATCCTTGATTGCAAGTGTGCCATCTACATAAAAGTGGCTGACGGTTTCGGTCGGTAAACCAGAGACCATCCTTATTGCAAAGTCAAGAATCTGCACAAGGGATCTACCTTACCGACAGTTATATTACCGACTTTAGGAACTGACCGGTGGCACCATCTCTCGGTGGCAGTTGGAACTACGTAGTGGTACCGTCGAACTGTCATAGCTTAACTGCTTGTCAGACTTGTAAAGTGGACCAAAAGGCTCCAGCCGTATTCTTAGGCCAACGAATCGTAGAACAACCTCGGATTGTAGTCGCAGCCGACATCATGGGACCCTGGTCCCGCAGTCGTGTTGGTTATAAGTAATGCTTGTGATCCAAGACTTTTACCTGGAGGTACTCCTGGTACAAGGAGTACCCTGGAGGTACTCCTAACTGACAATGGGACCGAATTTATGAATAATATTCTCCGATCCCTAGCTCAAGAATTCAACATCTTTCATGCCACAACGCTACCCTGTCATCATCAGGCCAAACTAGTAGAACGCGTCAATATGGTACTCAAAGCGATGATGGTGTCTTTTACTGATAAAGATCATCGTACTTGGCATAAACATCTTTCCGAATTTCGTTTCGCATATAACTCTGTATATCATTCTTCCCTGAAAGCCGCTCCCGCATTCCTGAATTTTGGGCGCGAACCTAAACCCATAAATCAAGTAAATTCGCAGGCTCCAGAATTATGGAATAAGCGGATGCAGAAATTATAAGTAATGAGGGATTGGGTTATCAAAAACTTAGATGAGTTCTTTCAAAAACAAGCTCGCCATTATAATCTGCGACACCGTCTTTTACGTTATTCTATAGGTGACCTTGTTTTGATCCATAGCCGAATTCCGTCTTCCAAAACAAAACAAATAGCCGCGATTCTCAACCCTAAATTTGCAGGACCCTTTTGAATCTCTAAAGTGTTGTCCCCATCAGTTTATGATATTAGTAATCTCTCCCATAAGAAAATAGGAAAAGTCCACATTTAGGACCTTAAACCCTATATTAGCTCTAATTATGACCTTGATTCTGACCTCTAGGTACTCCGTCAGTGAATAAAAGAAGGTTGAAGTCTGAAATCCAACGTCGTTAGGGAACTTATGGTAGTAAACTCGAAATTGGAGAAGAATAATCTCTCCCTTAAGGCAAAATTGGACGACGAGTTGAAGAGGAATCTACCGGATAAGACTTGGGCCAAAGAAGATGAATCTGAGGCCAAATCTGAGTGATCGCCTGGTTGGAGATACCTGAACCATATATTGGTATCCTGACCAAAATTCAACGCCACATACCCTGGAATCTTGCAAGTCATGAAAGAAATAAAAGGGGTCACAAAGGAGAGATACAAGGTGGAGGGGATCGTCGATGTAGTAAAGCTATCTACAGAGGAGAAACAGCTAGTGATCCTTTATCAAAAGTCTGGTCTGGTTTATGCACCAATTCCGGTTGAGAAAACAGAAGTCCAAACATAAACCGGTCTCGTCCCGAACATGACGACAGTCGGAATCCAGACGGTGGATTGCATTCCCGTGCTATCAACATCGGAAACTCCGAAGCCATCTACCCCTTTTCGAAGAAACATGTGGGCCCCTGATGGAGAAGACTCTCCAATTTCAAAAGAAAATTATGTCCGAACCAGACCGTCAACACCTTATCAACGGGCAGAAGCTTCTTTGAGGAAGTATACAGTTTGAGCCCCCCTGGTGCTAGAGAACTAGCAAAGAGGGAACCTTCATGTCATATAGGGTCTCAAGTTCGCGATTTCAGTGTCCCAAGCTCTCCAGGATAGGAGAGATCATCCCTTCTGAACATCCAAATTCAACGGCCAGATATAATTTACCAAAACACCGTCGACTGGCTTCGTTGGGAACCAAGGTCAAGGTGTTGAAATTGCTATAATGCGTTCCACACCTATAATGAATGTCAGCAGCCCTTCATCAGAGTTTTTTGTAGACGTTGTGGTCTGCCAGACATAACAATAATCAACTGTCCATATTGTCGGATTACAGAGGCCCAAAAACAGAAAACCGGAACCCCTGAATCTCCCAATTAGAGTGTACCAATCATCCCCACCCTTAAATGTAAATCTGGTCCCTATAAAACTAGTTTTTACTCAGTATTTTTGAGTTACCTACAATTTTGCGCTGCCCCCCCCCCCCCCTAAAAAAGGCCTACTGGTTACCCTCAAAAAAAATTGTATTGCATTACCTTTCGAAAACATCCTTGACCCTGAAACCTCGCAGTCATTTATAAATCCCTGTCCCCTTACAAGAACCCATAGATGTAATTTCAAACGTATATTCAATCTTTAATAAAATCTATTAGTTTTGATAAAACCACGTTCTTAACTAGCCATTTAATCCTATAATCAAACATAAGTTTAAGATTCTTGAATAATTGCACAAGACTCAAACTTTAAACTAATGATATCCGATCAAATTTAAGATAATTATATAAATTATTAGAACATAGTACAAATTTTGAGTAAAAATAATTATGACTTATGCTATTAATTTTCTTTTGTCTCTAATTATAAGTTGGTCCTAGAGCTCCGTGTCCCGTATCGTTAAACTGATGTTTTACTTTCCTGAAGCAAGAGGCCTGGTTCGGCCTGTTACGAGGAGAGAGGTGTTGTGACGTTGCAATTTATTTGGCAAGTCACAATAGCCAGTTCTCTGGTCAGAAGCAAATCTTATAATTTTATGATTTGAGCTCAGCGATCACACCATACTCCAAGGCTGATGTAAATTAAGTTAGAATGTATATATGGCTGATTCGCACTGTCGCTCTTTTATATGTAATTCCGTCGGAGTCTTGGCGTCATGGACACATCATATTTGAGGACATCAACGATCAGCTCGCCATTCTGCTCATACTTCGACAGGGGATATTCAAACTCTCGCGCCTTTTCCATCAAAGGTTGCCAACATTAAATAGTGTCGAACCTCGAGAGGGAGTTTCAACAATTTCATCCGTTAAGATGGGACTTCTGCAGCTCAGGCCCGGCTGACATGCTCGGATTGTGCTTGACTCCAGATCCAATCCTGAAATTTGCAGGGGATTGTTTTGTGAGTGAGTTCATGCCCGGGAGTACTCCAGGAGAAGCAAGGCGATGATCCAACGTCTCTACGACTACGAAATACACTCCACGCTCCCTTATAAGACGAGCTGGGGACCGAGAATTTTCCCTTATACGACGGCGCAAGGGGGACCTGTCTATCCCCTTCCATTTATGTAATCATATTCACGCGCGAGACTATTTACGTCCCGCGCGAGCTTTGAGCGGAATAGAGGGGATGGTGGAGAACGACCTTCCCGTCGTATAGGGGAGCGGCAACTGGTCGTCTAATGGAGCGGGCGTATAGGGGAATATCGTATAAGGGAGCACGGAGTGTATGCAATCTAAAATAATTTAAGAGACTCGGAATTGTTGTAAGTTCACAGAATGTTACGATACTACCTCCCTCGCGTCAGTCCGCAATTAAGACCACGCGTATTTAAGGTACTATATTAGATGGGAATATGCAAGCTGCCATCTTGGCTCCCCGCGAAATTCAAAATCCGTCTTTTTTATTTGCGTGGTTAACGTGCGTCGTGCTGTAGAAAAACGGGTTTCTAACCTTACTTTCTTGTGGATCTTATTTCGCTTTAACATACCAAAAAAATGCTCACAGGCAATTTAATGACATATAATCATAAGCTTCTGACCCCAGATATTTAAATTATATTGTTTTATTGATAAATATGAGTACTTACTTCGCCTAATTTTGAATTACAATTCGGTTCCATTTGGCGCGTCTACAATTTATAATCCATATTGACAGTCTTTCTCTTTGTACTAGTGGAAAACGATAAAGTTTACATCCATCTTCGTTTACGTTTTTACAAAATGGAGCACTACAGCAGACCATTTTCATTATATTCTAAACTTAATTTTAACTAAAATACACGACATCCTTATCGCATTGTTTCCCGCAAACTGTCCAGGAACCAATATGGCGGTTGCATATTCCTGTCTAATATAGTACCCTAGCGTATTAGGATTAAACGTTGCGCGCGCAGCTCATCGATAATCGGTGACGTTATCCCAAAGCGACGCTCTGACTCGCTCTCTTTTCGCTTCGTAACCCCATCGAGACAACTTCGTTGCTTGAGTATTACTGAATTTAAAGTGCTCATCGTGGAGAATCACCCTGGAAGTCATATCCAGGATCAGCAATAATCTTCAGAGGACTGCCTTTTGCCCCTTGCGGCATTTGAAACATTTGCAATTGAGAATTTTTCTGACGATGTTTAGTGATTTTTCGCCAAGAAAGCGAATTTGGTGATTTTTCGTCAAGAAAGCGAGTTAAAATTAGAATATCCGCGATAGTCAGTTTTCATATAAAACTAATACCTTCTCATTATTGTAAAATCAATTAATTTTCAGTTTTAAATGCTATAAGCAGTGAAATTATTTAAATTGGTAATCCTAAGAATGAAAGTTTCTCAATTCTTAGAGCCTCCAAGACTTTAAAAGTGTAGAATTTCAAGTAATCCTCATTTACCGGTTATTCAATATCAAAGACTTTAAATTGGGATTTATTCAATTATTTAAAGTTTTTAATTTGAAATGCGAAGTGTCTCGTCGTCCCGAAATTCGGGCTGAGAAGTCAAATATTTTTCATAAGCTTTGGCTACTCGTGCCCTTTTCCAACTCCCCCAATTTTTCAGGATGACTAGAGGCAGCCGCTTAAAACTATTTAATTTCAAACGTATATTCAAGTACTTGAGGAAATTTCAAGTAAAAATTAATTATACAACTAATCATTGGTTTTCATTTGTTTTTCAACTATGAAATATAATTAATTTAAAACGATACGTTTCTGACAGATTTAAAAATTACACCAAACCTTTTTCGAGGTTCCGATATATGCTTTCAATTCAAGATTGTTTAATTTTAAATGATTCCAGTTTTAACTAATATAATGTTGAAATTTTCAAGCTGAAAGCTGATCAACTCATGCTTGAAATTAGTAAATTGCAATTGTAATCGATTTTAACAATTTTATTATTATTGCTGAAACTAATATTAGAAGTTTAATATTATAATATTAGGCTTCTTCTTTATTCAAAATATTTAAGTACATAAAAAACAAGATTTCTTATTACACTTTTATGTATTTCTAAACTTTAAATCCTTTAAATAATAAAAAGAACAAATTTAAAACAAAACTGGAGTAAAAAAAAAACAAAAGCATCTCTGCGAACCAACGTCATGCTGTGTACAGAATGTATTAGCTGCGAACCAAAACAACTCCATGCGGCGAACACTAACTTGTCGATTGTTATTATTAATAATAACATTCGAATGAAAACCATTTTTTAAGAAAAGAAATTAAAAAAATAATGTTTTCCATACCTATTATAATAAGCTGACGAAAAATAAAACGAAAAGCAATTTGATTAAATTAACTGTGTCACGTGACGTTTGGACCCCCCCCCCTGCGGAGTGACAAATCTTGACGGTCCCTCAAACTCCTCCTGCCCCCTTTCTTCGTTACGAGATTTATGGATGGCCATTTCAATGAAAAAACTTGTAAAACATGCTTTTTTACATCAATATCGTGCATACCAAGGAGGCAAACTAGTCTTTTTACGTCTCGCATGTTTGCAAATACTCATCTGCTCCTGGATATCGCAAACTCATGCTCGGCGTAAAACTTTCTTAAGGCTCTCTCTACAATGGGATTCGTTCTGCGATGCAATGCATAGGGCAGAAGCGGCGAATGTGGTGCAGTTTTGAATGGTATACAGTAGATTTTACTAAAAACTCTCGCATTGTGAACATGTGAGGTTAGATTTCAGTATATGTACTTATGCATTGCAATGTCGAACGGTGAAAAAATGGGGTTGATTAAGGCAACTTTTTTCTTTAATTTTTATGACAAAAAGTATATTTCAGGTGTTTCTCTTCTATCAAGGTAGCTGCGATAAAACCAGTGTACCTTATAGTATTTTAATCCAAATGCAGAGGAGAGCGGGGCGAGATGAGTATAGTTATCATTTCCATTAAATATTCGCAATCTATAGTATTTTTTTTAAATTTAAGTGGTTTTATACATTCTGTGAACCTTTATCAATCAATTTAATGAAAGACAAAGTGTTCCAAAAATAATAATTACGATAAAAATATGCTAATTATAAATTGTGTACATGTCTCATCTCGCCCCATTCTCCGGGGGAGACGAATCACGTCCTGGGACAAGATGAGACACCTTATTAATATTTAAAATATTCTGAGAATAGAAATGAGTATCACGACAAAATATCATTGTTTTAACGATTTAACAATACGATTATTTGTACCTCTCGGTAAGAAGGTGTGCACTGGTATAAATTAAAAAGATTTCAAATATGGCAAAAAACGATATTCGTTTGATTTCAAAGTGTTGTGAATTTGTTTGGTGGAGGAATTGCTTGAGATTGGAGTCAAGTAGAATTGTTCCGGATTAAAATGTTGCCAATTATACTTTACGGAAGGAATTAAATTGACTTCAACGTTCGTTCTCGCATCATAGCATTAAATAGGATTAACTTGCCCTCAGTTTCTACCGACTTCAACATAATTAAAATGTATTCATTTATTTTAAGTACATAAAAAACAATATTTCATATTACACGTATGTATTTATAAACTTTAAATCCTTTAAATAATAAAAAGAACAAATTTCATCATGGAATTAAACAATTCATGCTCCGTAAAATGTTCAACAAATAATTTTGTGAGGTATAATTAAGTCTTATTACTTAGGGGAAGGAGTTTATAAATATTTGAAAGATAAATGCAATTAGTGGTAAATTTAATAAAATTTTTCTGTATATATTTTAATTTATCTACATTTGTTTTAAAATATTTTATAAACTGTTTTTTATAAAATTCACACCCAAAAACCAATTTTCTTTAAACGTACATGCAAACCCCTTGATTTGCCACCATTTACAGACGTCGAAAATAATTTGATTCTGCATCGTGCGCGAAGACGATGTGCAAAATCCCCAAAATGGTCAGAAAAATGCTTTCACCGGTAAGCAAAAAGCTCTCAATGGTAACCACGGAGTAATAATGAGGCCGATCTCCATACATGCGTTTTGACTACGGCAACTGCATCTTTATTGCCAACCTCAAGCGTGTACTGCCAGCCCTCCAAACCAGTGACGCATGCGCACTGCGCTCCCCTATCTCTTTTTCTCGCGGGAGAAAAAAAGATAGTTAAATCGCATGCTCTGGGCTGAACCTGGCAATAAACGTGCAGTTACCGCAGTCAACACTCGAGGTTGGTTCTACAACATAATCGGTCTCCTTACTATTACTCCGTGATGGTAACCAAAAAATTTTTCTCACTATGTGAACATCGTTCTGGGTGAAGCTGGGTTAGTCATTTGTCATGGTAGTATATTTGATGTCTGTAAACGTTAGATAATCTCAGGTTTTGCATTGTAATTTGTAAAGAAAAACATTATTCGGTACACCCGTCTGTGAGGCCTCGTGTATCGAAATATACTAATTTTGCACTGAATAAAGATGAAGAATTTTTCAGCGAAAATGATAAAATAATAATTCTAAATACATGTAAATTTTGGTCAATTATTTTGTCAACTTATCATTGTCAATATAAATAAAAATTATGTCTTAAATATGCTAAAAAAATAAAATTTATAAACAAACCCAATTCCAGCTGCTCATACTCTGACACTGTAGAATTTCTTTATAAAACCGATTTTACAGTAGCAGCCATAGACTCCTTCTAACCACGAATGTCAGTTTTTCTTTTGCAAGTTCTCACCATTGCAACCCTTCTGTAAATCTTAAAATATATTTGAAACTTCCACTCAGAACGATTCAAATCTGGCGAATACGCACTTTTCTGCCAGATCCATGAAGTGGTTATGAAAAGCAAGACAGGAGCATCTCATCTCACCCCATAAGCTTGGCTCATTCCGCTGCAAATAAAAATTATGATTAAAACTTCAATATTACCTGTTTTTATTATTTAATTGGGTATAAATGCGTTCGTACATTCGAATTCGATAAATAAACCTCACGAAAAACATTAGGTTTAAAAAATTATCTGTTATTTGCAATAATTTCTTTTCGTTTTAAAATACCATAGAATAACAGGATTCAGATGTTGAAATTTCAATCTTTTTTATTTTGTCTTCATTTACTTTATTTATTTTTTGTTTTGTTTTCGAGAAATTCAATATCATTATTCCTGTTATTTCTAAAAAGAACAGCAAAAAAAGTCACATATTTTGAGAGGAATGTCAGTGTCTCATTTGACCCCGTATGCTCACCTCGCCCCGGTTTCCCCTGATCAAACTGATATGAAATTGTGCTTTTGAACATGTGGGCAACCTTTGAACAACTCTCAAACATGTGTCACAAATAGGTAAAGTTATTTAACATCTATATTTTTTAAATTTTTATACTATACTGCAGCGGGTAATACAATGTATAACTTCACAGGTTTTGTTTCTAATTATACGTCAAATATAACCTTCGCATTTTGAAAAATAGCTGTTCATAAATATAGATCCGCCATTTGTCTTCGGTTGCTGGAAAATCATTTTCAGGTGGGGGTATTTTTAGAAAGACACCGGCGAGCGAAATGTTAGGTACGTGCGCATAGAATGTCCTGGAGGAGTAAAACTTGGAAACTTCTTCTCACGCTCTCGAAAGTTTTGCTTTTCCCATTCATTCTATAATCTATGCGCACCTACTTACCCTTCCGCTCGCCGGTGTAAAGACGATCTATATCACGGTATTTACATGGACGTGAATTTGTCTGTGCTTGGTGTAAAACGCAATACTTAGGGTTACCAGATGGTCCGAGTGAGAAAAGCGGACAATCCACAGCCCCCACCCCTCCCCCTATAAAAAATGAACAGAAGAAAAAACATTTTTTTTTAAATTTGAAATAATAAAAAAATAACAAAAAATTTCAAAAGAGCGTGATTTATTTGGTGATTCTCGAACCATATCATACTCTACCTGGAGTTTGGATGGAATTTAAGTCAAAATAAAAAATATATTCGTACATTTTCATTTCATTCATATAGGCCAATCAAGCTAAATAGATACTGAAAAGATGAAAATATATATAACCTTATAGTTCATCGCTCTGATAGAGAAAAAAGCGAACGTTTCACATAAAAAGCGGACAAGCGAACACGGGACAGAAAAAGCGGGCATGTCCGCTGAAAAGCGGAGGTCTGGTAACCCTAGCAATACTTTGTCTCTTTCTGTCTGCACTTTTTAGTGCAAAAGAAAGAGACAGAGTTTCGCGTTTTACAGTGTATTGGAACAAAGGGCTAAAGCGTACGGGTTGTGTTATGCTACAGCGAACATTTTGTATTAGAGAGAGTTTAAAAAATCATACTATTATCTCTTATGTGTTTCCATCCAGAGGTAATAGAATTCGAGCATTGTAGGCTAATAGAAATCGCAGCATGAGCAACCACTCGAATTTTTGTGTGAATTATACAAAACTTATCGAAAAGAAATAGTAAAATAGAACTAATAATTAGTAGAAATTTTTACTTTAATTTTTGCTTCACAAGAGATGATACACCACATGGAACACCGATTTGGCCGGAACTTTACAAAGTGAAAATGTGTCGTAATCTATTAGATACGTATTTTTTGGCTGCAATTGGGCCTTAATGTCCCTAATATCGAGGTTTAAATATGTACGCTCGAGCACAACAAAATTTTAAATAGGGTCAAACCTTATTTATATTATTTTTCCCGATTTTATTTTTTGTTAGTCAACTGGTTCGTGCAATAATGATATTAAAGTATTATTACACATTATTTTATCTCTTTAGTCTGTAAAAATGCTAGCTTCCTTGAGATTTATTTATATCACTTTATATTTTGTCCTGGATTTCAAGTTATAATGGATAAACGCAAAATAGGAGGCCCTTCAGTCGCTGTTTGAGCACTGAAGCATACCTATTCAATTCTCGCTACCTCGTAAACTAAGGCGTAAAAGCAGCAAAAAACGCATCCAATGGATTTCGATGCATTTTCACACTATGTGAAGTCCCAGCTAAATCGGTGTTCCATGAGTTATTGTTAATTACAACTTATCTTAATAGATGAAGGTGATTCAATCATAAAATTATGACTTATTATTTGCACGTATTCATTTTGTATCTAATATTTTTATTAATTTTTCAGGGTTCGGGCGTGGTGGAGCTGAGAGTTACGTTTATAAGAAGTAAAAAATCTGAGAAATGCAGTAAGGGTTCACTTTCTCAAACGAAACGATATTCCCATTTTTTGAAATGCATTCTTTTCCCCAAAATTTGGTGTAGGTAATTACATTATATTTAAAAGTAAGATATAGCTTCAATTCGTATTTTTGTAACGATTAACGCAGAGGTTGATTGCAGCGCAGCGGCTTATAATTTCCTCACAGAAAAACTGGGAGTACGAAGCGTTGCAGGTAATCATTCAAGCAGGGTAATAGTCAGCTGATTACTCTCAACTGATGTACATTTTCCGTAGTTAAAGGCATGTAACGTGTTGCCTCTAGCGGAGCCCGCCGAAGATATCTGCGATTCACTACTGAAAGTTTACCTCACCCACCTCGCGTTTACGTTGCTTGACCGATTACCTGAAAAATTTCGTACTTTCAGATTCTTATGTCCTGTTATAACTATATATGTCAAAAAATAGAGCTTGAGTTTCAGAGATTTTCGTTTTGATTTTTGCGGACAAACTAGATTACTTTTCAATAATAATGTAATATATACTTTATGTAATTTAATAATATGTTTTATCTTGCGATATATATTCTGTATAAAATTGTGAAAATTACAATGTTGGGACCGGACAATAATACGGAAACAAATGGATATTCATCCTGAACATCCAGAGTACCAGGCCGACCATACTTGATTGTCTACCCTATTGAAAAACCCTGTACGGTATCCAGTGACTGTTCCTGTACGTGTTCCCTTGCCAGAACTATGCCCAGATATCATACAAGAAACGTTACTGGTTCAGTATAGGAAATTAAGACACGAACCTGTACACAAACATGTACAGGAACGTGCAGGCAACGAGGGAACCCTTACGGGAACGAGTACACGTCCTAAGTAGCTACGAATGAACATGTAGGGGATCCTGTAAAGGCTATGTGATCCAGTTTACCTTGGTCCACGAAAAATGTATACTTAATCTTCCCCATATCTGTAATAAACTATTAATATATGAGATGTGTATAATATTTATAATGTAACTGCGTAAGTACTAAAAAAGTAGAATGCATATTTTTAATTATTTTCTCTTATAATACCTTTTCAATTTTCAATAAAGTCGTACAAACTCTTCATTATTTTGCAAAGGAACCGAGTAGAAGCCACCTGATGAAAGTTTGGCAGAAATCACTAAAATCAAGAAATTTAGATTTTATAATATCATTTAAGGATATATCTGTACTGACATGCAGCAAATTAAAATAATCATCAGTTTAAGATGGCCAAACTTTATGTAAGTTACTGAAAAATATATTTGAATTAAGTAATCATACAGCCGTCACCAATTCAGGCAAATCCCGTCTGGTGATCAAGTCTAGGCCAATCTCGAATGAAATGTATAATTTGCCCAGGCCCTGTCTTGCTTGCCAGGCTAGATCACCGAGCCTGGCCCAGGATTGATCCTAGTTCATTAATATCCATTCTTAGCGATTTCAATTTCAGACAGTTTTTGTTTTGTAGTAAAAATTCGAAATTGAATAAAATATAATGTGTCCTGTATTAAAAGTTTCCGTCCCAGTTTTTGGAGTTGGTCAATACAAAGGTTAAGAGGTTGAAATTAGGCTACTATTAAAGTACACATTTTATTTACAATTATTTATGTATATTTTTTCTAATGAAATACGTAATTGACTACTCCATGTAATATGGAATCAAGTTCGGGTAAGTCCGTATAAAGAATCAAGTTACGGTTATTCTGTATAAAGAATCAGGTTTGGGTTTCTCCGTATATGGAATCAAGCCGATTTTTATCGATTTCGACTTTTTGCAATAAAATGAAGCAGCAGGTCGTTCTGCAGCTCTTAACAAAATATTATGGAATTCTATGGAATAATTAAGGAGAAATAAATGAAAATAAAATGAGTCACTTCCTTCGATTTCCTAGTTATACTATATCATCTGTTCGTTTTCGAAACTTTTTAGAGAATGTTGGCGTGGTAACCATCCAGTTCAACTCAGTAAGTTTCATTTCGGCTGCCGAGTTATAAAACACGCCAAACAGAAAATCTATTTGGTTCAATCTGTATTGATTATGAGGAATTATTATTTTTATGAATACGAAATACGAATATGAAACTTCAAATTTTAAAGAGAGGTCATAGCCGTAAAACCCGATAGAGTCGCATTGAAGAAATTTGTACCTAAGGGCCAATCTGGAAAAAATTTTGTTAGTTTTCTTCCCTCTTGTTTTAAAAACCGGTTGATAGATTCTGAAAAATGAATTTCTGAACGGTTATATTTTCCTTGTTTTGTAATTGTAGTAGACAAGATTCAATTTTCTGTAGTACAGTAAGGTTTAAATAATTAGTCTTATTTCTACTAAATCGAAGCTTTTAAGCACTTTTGATGCAGGAGAAAGAAATAAAATTATTAAATTTCTTTTTGTAATTCAAACTTTTTTTGTTCATTTATTTTATACCGGTTATTGTTTTCAAGATAAAAATAATTTTCTGTACTTAATAATAGAATTTAAAATCAAACTTATTACTCTTGAAGAACATAACACCTTCCTCCACGCGGTGTAAAAATAATTAATTATTAATTTATTTATTAATTACATTAATAAAAAACAGTGTGTTATTTTGTCATTGATTGCTTAGCTGATTGCAGCTTAGGCTAGGAGAAATTTTGAGACACGAGACAATGTATAAATCATCATCTATGGTCGTTTGATCTTTTAATTTAAGTTTTGGCCCCTATCAGTGGCCGAAATAACATTATTTAACAAAATTTGTTGTGTTTTTTAAGAATAAAAGTCAAATTTATATCAATTATATTAAGTTTCAACCCCAATCTGTGATTGAAATGCATTATATTATTAACTGCAAAATTTACAACATTTACAACAAACATAACATTTTTTGGACAATATAAATTAGAATGGAATTTGGACCAGTTAAATTGTATAAGGCAGGACTGATTTACTTAGTAGCCTCACTGACGAGTCGAGCGAGTCAGTCCGCGGCGAAATATAAAAAATCTAGACAATAAAATCGACCCTAATGCCAATTAAAAATCTTTTTCACAATAATAATAATACTAAATATTTTTTTCATTGAAACATCGGTTACTGATTTCCGAAATGAGCCGAATAGGTCACGACCGCCTGACAACCAGTTTGGTATTCCAAATTGAAACCATTTCATTATCTACTTGGACTTCCGAGTTGAGCCAAATAGATTTATCATTAGAGAATGAAAGATTATATTATAATCTATCGCAATATTATATCGTTCGTTACTTTTGTATCTTTATAACTCGTTTTTGCCCGTAACGACCTTAACTCATTTTTGCTCAAACGACTTTTTTACTCCGCTTTTGCTATCAACCCCTCAACTGTGCTTGAATAGTTGCATGACTTTTTTCAATTTTCCCATGAAAATTTATGACCCTTCATAAAAAGATTAGGACTTTATAAAAATGATGGCCTGTTCTAGCACTACCCCATTCATTTTTCTAGCACTTTTTTGCATGCACATATGAAAATGTATCCCAGTAAAAAGAAACTAATTTGGGCGAATTGCGGCAAATTAACATTTTTTATTTCACCCGTATCTTGCATTCTGATTTGTTGAAACAAGTGTGACAAGTGACCTTGTGGTCAAGGTCATTTCGAAAAAATTTAATAAAAATTGCATGCCTCGAGATCCGAAACAGCGATCCCAAGTGTATAAGCCCAGAGATCCTTTATGGTTAGCGCATTGGTTATACCTTACGAATTCGATTGAATAGGCTAGTCTTTAACTGTATTTGCGCTGACGAATTCGGGCGTATTGGAGCTTGAATTATAATCTCGGGAAATGAAATGAATTGGCTCAAACTGAAATTAATTCATGCAGACGCATTTAAATGAATTACGTCCCCTAAAAAACTTTTACTGAATTCGGGCGAATTGGATACTTGAAGATATTATTACTTTTCACGAATTTATACGAATTCACAACCTACTACAATTCATGATTATCGCAAAGCGAGATTCAGTGGGGCTCCTAGCGAATGATTCTCAATTCGCCCCAATTAGTTTATTTTACTGGGATCTTAAGTATTCGCGAGTCGATCGTGACAGCCGAGAATACGGTGCACCTTCACTCGCACCCCTGTGCTGATGGTCGCGGTGTGGCGCAGATTCGGGCCACTTTTGAAATCTTGCGATCTTACTTATGTTGGAAAAATAAAAATGAGTCATTCTAAAGATTTTTTGAAATTCCAGCCAAAATTCTGCTTGACCAAGTCAATAATTTAGCTGTCGATTTTTTTCCTAATAGTAGGTGTTCAAAAAAAGCCCAAAAACGAAGTAGGATAACTGTCCCAATTACTGTGGTATCAAGCGTATGTCTCAATTTATTTGACTACTATTTTTAATATATAATAAAAAAAAAACAATTTTTTTGTTTCTCTCTGAAGTAGGACGCATTTTTAACATAAAAACAGTGAAAATAGCAAAACATAAATCAATATACAAAAATAATGAAAATACAGATAAAATGTATGTTTGTACGTGTTATTGCGGATGAACAAACACTGTGTACGTTTTTCTGCGTCCCTATTGCTTTGGATTTCAGTTTTATATGTGCGAACGTATTAAACGTAAAAAGATGGTTTAAGTGAATTTTCTTATAACCCATAATCTTATTATTTAAAAAAATGATCAGATAATTGAAAATTTACTTAATGTTTAATCTGCATCCTAAAATAAAATAACAGATATGTATACCTATTACTGCCAATTTATAGGTTATTTTCTTGAAAAATAAAGTTATTTTATATATGAAATTGTTAAAAACGACTAAACAACGTAGACGTTTACTTAAGTTTATTAATTACTTATAGTTTTTGATTTTACTCGAAGTATGAAGCATATAATAAGTACCGCACTCATTTGGACACACGCAGTAATTAGGACATTTTTCCTATTAGATTTTTCCAATCAGAACTTCACGTGAATTTTTTAGTTGAAATTTGATTTTTTTGTGAATTCTTCTTTTCTTTTTAAATTTCTTCTTCTTTGTGGCTTCTTGGTTCAGATAGCCACGTTCCAAACAAATATCAATTATAACAAATGTTCCGTCATATACTCCGGAAGAATCTAGTAAACTCTCAACAATCCTTAGTCCAAAATATGTTAATACTCTAGTCCAACGTTCTCCATGTCCTGCCAAGAAAGATCCACTGCTATTCAGGCAATGTGAAACCAAACTCGGAGATGTCCCAATGGCAGCCCGTCTCCTCCAGTTCAAAGGCACAGAAATGGAAGTGAGGGGAGGGACCGGACCGCCTATGCAGGACATTACTCGGGTCGAAGTCATAATATTAAATTGTCATTCCCCCCAAACAGCGGCCCAGCTCACCAACCGATTCTACAGTGAGATTAAAAATTATTTCTTTGTAATTAAACAGCTCCAAGGGCAGGTCCGCAAAAACTCGGCTTATGTACCTGAGCAATTTGGGCTGGCTCTGCGTGAGCAAACAACACTGATTTTAAAGGTATGCAAGATCCTTAAGCTCGGAATCGCATTCGCAACCCTCAGGTATATTCCAGCCCATTCTCAGGAAGAGGGTCCCCCGGGCAGACATGTGAGGTTCTGAGTCTCGTAACGAGGTTGATGTGACGTCTCGGAAGCTTGAAGCCTCGAAAATATGACCTTGGCGACTTGACCGTATTGTGTCTGAAATACTCAGTTCGCGAGCCGTTTGTCCTTCCATAGGGCAGTCTCGTTGCCCATTATGCCCGCGTTAGAGGGAACCTAGACAAATCGGATCGAGATCCCTAACCGGCCCGCATAGGCGACTCCATTGCCCAGCAGTCGTGCGAGGGTGTGCCGGAGTGGGTTCAAGAATCTATCTTGGATAGCTATGGGAGCCGCCTGGGAGTCTGTAAATATTACCACGTCCCTCCATTCCTCTCTCAGATGGAGAGGCCCACCCTTCTTAGCTGCGGCGAGAGGGACTCGAGTGCTCGTAGCAGTTGGGCCAGGACGTCTTGTACCACATCAGAGGTCACATAATGGTGAACATCATCGACGTACATAGAGACCCTACCCCCGGCCAGAATGACAAAAAAAAAAAACAAAAAAAAAGATCTCCCAGAGTTCCAATGCCTGAAGCCGAACAATTTATAGTAGAATAGAGTGAGGAAAAGAAAATAACATGTAGCTCAAAGACATTTCTTACTGCCTCCGAAGCGTCGGGAGTGAGTTCTGTACCGTTAGATTTTCTCACCCGAATTAACAGAAAATGAAGAAAACAAACCTGAAACTAAACGATAAAATGGATAAGCCTGATTGGAAGTTCTCCCCCTAAACAAGATAATCAGGGTAAATCTTTAACATAGATCATAGAAATGAAGATAATTAAATATTTAAGGAGAAACGGGATTTATATTCCGTGCGGTGTTTGGGAGTTTCATATTTCAGAGGCTTCAAGAGATTAATGAAGTTTATAATTATTAATTGAATTGCTAGGGATTAAGGGTATTTAAAATTCCATGTATTTTAGGGAATTTAAGTTAACAAGATTTTCAGAACAATCATTCCGTTTTAAAGAATATCCCAGAATTTCGAAAGATTGAGAAGAATCTTAATGGCCTGTAATACCTCCTGAAATTTGAATTTGAGGAATTTCCATATTTTCCAGAATTTGAAGGGGGGTTTTGTAAGATCTAAAAGTTTTATGATATGTAAGCAAAATAGATCTTAAAACAAGGTTCCTAAAATTAAGACATAAATGAAATATATAATGGAAATCGAACGGGATCTTAAAATTCTAAATTTTATGCGGTTGTAGGAAATGTCATGAATTTCAGAAGATTTTGAGGATTTAATCAAATATAGTTTTAATTCCAAATTTAAATTAATAAAAAAAGAAATACGAAGGAGTTCTAAGGGAAGAAATTAGAAAAAGAAGAGAGAAATTTAAAAGAAGCATACCGTTTTTAAAATTTCCTAGAATTTTGAGGAATTTTAATTATTAGTAGTCCTCTAGGACTTTAGAATATTCCGCGATTTAAGGAATATTTAAGGAATACAAGATTTTGAGAAGAATTTGGGATTCATTTTTTAAAACATGTTAAGTTAATAAGTTGTATAAAAGACTCCAAGGAAGTTCCGAGGAACCTAAAAGCATGTAGGCTCGGAGCCAAGAGCCAAGTAGTTGGTAAAAGAGTAAAGTGATAAGTTTACGTGAGTTTCGATAGATTTAGAAAGCTTTAATAGAATTACAAATGAAAAAAATGTTCATGTCCCAGTCAAAGATAGAATCCAGTTAGAAGCCGACAAGAAGCGGAAAATGGGTGAGATAATTAAACTATTTATACCAATACCAAGAATTCCTAAGATTTCGAAAAATTATGATGGAAATTTATTGGACTTGTAAGACTTTATGCTTTGAACGATTTAAGGAATGTTCTACACATTTCAGGATTTGGAAAAGAGTTTAAAATATAAATTAATTTAAGATTTTAGGGTGTTTTGAAGTTCCATGAAATTCATGAGTTACTTAGATATTTAGAAGATTCATACTATTTTAAAGTGTCCCAGAATTTCAAGAGTTAAGGCGGATTTGATTGAACCTGTAAGATCTTATGTTATTTATATTAAGGAATTTCCAGTATATTTCAAAATTTGAAGAAGTATTTAATGAAATCTGTAAGTTTTATGTTATTATAAGTAATAAAATGTTATTTTACAGATTTGAAGGGATTTTATATTTGTTTCAGGAATCATAGAAGACTTTCTACAATTTAAAATTTAGGGAATTTTCCTTTTATTTCCAGAATGCGAAGAGGGGTTTAATAAAATATATGAATTTTTATGATATAATAAATCAATTTTCATGCCCTAATGGAACGTAAAACCTAATTAGAAGCCGACAATGAGGGAAATTTGCGGGATTTCAAATACTAAATTCTATGCAGTTTTATGAAATTTCGTAAGTTCCGGAATTACAAGGATCCAATGAATTTCCAAGGGACTTAAAAGTATATAGGCTCCGCGCCAAATAACTAATAAGAAAGTAATATGGGTAAAATTAATATAACATCTAGCTCTAAGAGCATAAGTACTATATCTATAACACGAATAATCGAATAAGTTTTAAAACAGGGTTCCCAAAATAGAGGGTGTTTAAATTTGGGGGAAAGTTCGGGATTAAATAAGTATACTGGCCCCGCTATGCAGGAGCAGGAGTCTCACATGGGAAAAGAACCGAGAGTAAATTAGTTAGTATTGTAATAAAATTTGTATAATGGAGGTAAAATGTAACTCTAACATCTCCCCTGCTTTGTTTATAGCGTCAGGAATGAGTTCTCTTCCTCATTGGGAATTCTTTCACAAAATAAATTTAAAAAAGTAAATCTTAAAGAAAACCCTACTTTGTCCGTAAAGTCGGGAATAAGTACTCATCCTCGTTATTAATTCTCTCCTCAAACAAACTTAGCCAAACAAATCGTAAAAACGTACAGAAAATTAATATAAAACTGAACACTGCACGAAAATGGCCGAATGCAACCTAAACACACACACACAAAAAAGGAAAGAGTGCTGCACTAACCTGCATATTTGTTTCAAGCGTAGCCAAGATGAAGTTATTGGCACTTGGAGTGAATGGTATACCGGATGAGTAGTTCCCAACCCGTTGGGTGGGTCGATTTCGGAGTCCTCTCTATTGAGGGTAGGAAATGAGTTGGTGGGAGGATGAGAGAGGGATGCCAATCTGCGACCCCCCGGTAGCATAGGACCCATCTCCCGCAGCCTCTGGTCTACCTCATCCTACCCGAAATTATTCCAGTAGCGATAGCGCATCACCTCAAACTCATATACATAGACTTTACACACCCGAGAAGAGGCCAGGTGAGCCCCTCTGCAATTCAAGCAGCAGGAAATTAGTTTTTGCTGACAAGTATCAGTTATATGATGGCCAGACCAGAATTCACAGTGTAACGCTACTTTTTTTAAACAAAGGTAAATTGGGTGGTTTCTCTAAATGGCGCACAAAGGACCTTAATCGGAATAAATGACTTTTTAAACAAACAGTTTGAACAATAAAAATAACATAGATTTTTGGGCGCCAGCCCTTGCTTGGGACAAAGGTGAACCAATTCAACCAAAGTGAGTGAGAAACGGGAAAGATAGACGGAATCTATATTCCAAACGGTGAAGGGAAACTACTTAACGCTAAACGATTCAGGCCAAACGTCAAAATGGAACCTCACAAACCTCAATCAAAAGGGTATACCTCAATTTAAAACAAGCAATAATCTAAAAATAAAAATAAAAGGTAAGAGATGAAAAGGTAGCCAAAGGTATGATAATCCGAAATATAAAAAAAAGGCAAAAGATAATAAGATATCCAAAGATAAGATAATAAAAAATATAAAAAGTCTCGAGGGTAATAGAAACAATGAAAAAGATAATAAAAGTTGACGAAAGATAAAAGATATCAAAACAGGTAAAAACGTAAACCAAAATTTAAGAGGCAAAATTAGGGTCGACAAAAACTACTAGCTCAGTCTAAACTTAAACAATGGTAGAGGGGAAGGTTGCGTAATTACAAAATCTCACATTTTAATCAAAATACTTAACAACAATTTATTCAACAACTAAGAGAAATTCAACAAAAGGGGATATCTAGAAAGTTAAAAGAGGAAAAAATAAAACCATGTAAAATATATAAACATTCAAACATAGGTAAGAGGGATCTCGACAACATTAAATCACAAGAAGGGGATAAAATTCATAAAATAAATAGAAAATTGAAGAAGGGATCGTAATTAAACGATTTTGAAGGTTCAAACATAGAAAATGTACGATAACAGAATGCGAAAATAATTATAATTTTAGGAAAATCGTATTAAGAAAAATCACAATCGACAAGCGAAAAGGGTTTCTAACTCAACATACAGGATATTCAGCTAAAGAGGTTCGCAATCGGGGATTACAAAATACGCATATAACGAAAGAAAGGTGTAAAGCATTATAAACCGGTACACAATATATAATATAGTACATAAACGCAACGGTGTTAAGGGTTCACATTTGACAGACAATTAAAGGGGGTTTTCTTCTGGTAGATAGGTACAAGGGTTCGCAAAAGTAAATATTTAAAAGTTCTCGAAAATATAAAAAGGAGGACGATCATAAATAAATACCAAATGGGTCTCAGAAAATAACGCAAAAAGGGATTCTCAAAATGGGTACTAAAGGGGGGTTCAAAGGCGAATATAGCGGGGGTTCTTGAAAATAGGCACAAGAGGGGTTTCTTAAACAAACACAAAAGGGGTTTTCTAAACACAACTAGATATTAAAGGGGTCTCAGAAATAAGTATAAAGGGGAAATAAATACAAAAAGGGGTTCTCGAAAATTGTTCTAACGGGGTTCTCGAAAATAAGCACGAAGGGGTGCTCGGAAATAGATACAAAGAGAGTTCTCGTAAATAAAAACAAAAAGGGGTTCTCAAAAATAGATATAAAATGGGGGTTTAAAAACAAATATCCAGTGGCTCTCAAAATTGAGTACCAAAGCGGCTCTCAAAATGGGTACAAAAGGGTTTCCAAAATAAACGCGAAGAAAGGGGTTCGCAAACATTGGCGCAAGGGGGGTTTCTAAAATAACGAAAAAAAGGGAGTTCCTAAAATATCAAAAGGGATTTCCAGCAGTTTCATAAAGGCGGTGGATCGCAATTATAAAAGATACCGGGGTCACAACTTCATAAAAAGGTTACTGGGTCTCAATATTATAAGGGCATTGGATCGCAATTAATAAAAGGTATATAAAAAATTATAAATTGTAAAAAGTATTAGGTGTCACTATTATAAAAGGCACTGGGTCTCACTTTTATATGGGCGACACTAAAGGGTCGCAAATATTAACAAGGGCTTTATAGGGTCTAAAAGTTATAAAGGTTTCGGGTCTCCTCATTATAAAAGGGTTTCGAAATTATGACGGTAATTGAAAAGAATCGTAAACGTTACAAGCAAAGGAACATCGCGAGAGTTTCAAAATTATGAGGTAATTCAAAGCATCGCAAAAGGTCACATAATATCGGGTAATTTCGAGGGAACCGCAAGAATTACCAAAAGGTCATCGGAACATTAACAGTTCTCAGTATTATAAAATATATAAGAAAGGGATGTCAGGGTCGAAATCCATTAATAATATAATTGGTCGATAAGGAAAAAAGTTGCAACATTATCAAACATATTACACAGGGGTACCAATGTCGCAAATATTCTAAAAAAGGGGGTTGGGGCATTTTAGGGTCTCAAAATTATATGGATAAGGCAAAAGAGTCGTAAATATTATAAAAGGCGTCATGGGGTTTCGAAATTATAAGGGTAATTCAAAAGGGATCGCAAATATAAGCAAAGGCATTATATGGTCTCAAAATTAGGAGGGTAAAACAAAAGAGCGATAAAAATATTCCAGAAATTTATGTGGGGACTTCAGATGTGAAGATCTGCTGAAGGTGAAGGTGGTGATGGATACTATCGATAATTTGCGCGGATTGTGAGAATCTGCATGGCTCTCGCTCGATACCGCGGAATTAAGAAGTTTAGCAAATATTGAAAAAGCCCAAAGTTCTTAAAAATAACATTACAAACGTACACAATAGAGTAGCAAAATAATAAAATAAGGCATAAAATAAAACACAATGAATTAAAAATACAACAATATAAAGGAGTGCCGAGTTTTCTTACTCTCAGTGTGAACACGAGAGCTTCCAATTTAAAATAAAATACGCAAAATGGAATTTGTGAGTTTCAAAAAATCTGCAACGTCGCAACAGAGCGGGCGGTGAGACCTACTTTGGTCAGAACTATGACGGTATCCCTGACAGCGGAAACATCTCATGGGGGGAGATACCACTGGGGTTAGGTCAAACGCAACATTGGAAATTAGCACGTGATGGGATAATTTTTCGTTCTTCGTCTTGCTGCCATGATCTTAGCGCGATCGTCAGGGCTGATCCTATTAACAATTTCCTGGTCAGAGTATTTAAAAGGGATACCATTCGCAAATTCGTCTTTTTTTTTAATTAAAGAATGTGGAATATATTCCTGGTATCCAGAATATCTGAGATGAGGAGGAAGTACCAGTCAATTGGCGTCAATCCTGGCCAAACAGAAAATCTTAACCCGGTTTTGGCCGTTAAGAAAAATTGCACGTGGCCTCGAGATCACCCTTTGAATCCTGTCAGCCAGTGCACAGTGGGCTGAATCGAGAATTTACTATTCAAAGTTAAGAAAGCATAAGAGCGTCTATGGATTAGATTTCTTAATTTTCATAATTTTCTATTTTTTATAAAAATACACAAAGAGCGAAAATGATACATTTTTTACTGATTATTTTTTATCTTTGAATAAATAACTTAATTAATCCCATTCTTGATGAAAATGAATATCGAAGTATCTAAAGAATATAAATAATTAGCAGGATATCGAATCTAATTGTTATAAATAAATTATTTTAACAAAATGTCAACATCGTGATAACATCGTGTAGAGGTTATGAGAGGGGAGGTTAGGTCTTGTCCACACTTGGGATGGGTAAAAATGGAAAGTGAAAGCTAGATGTGTTAGAAGGTTAGTAACAATAGTTTGAAAGAACGTGCGTTGGAATCATGATCGCTGCCGATCACGAGTTTGTGAAGCCTGTGATCTCCAATCAAAGTTCGGCACCATTTTATTGCCAGATTTCAAAACTTCAGGCCTCTTTCTTGGCACGTTTTCGCAGGGTCTTTGAAGCGAAAGATACAAATCTGTGTAGCACCCAAGAGTGTAAATTTAGGACGGTACCTTTACATCCGTAAAGCGAAGACTGCGTCTGATAAATCATCAGCTGATCCGCAGATTTCCTCTTTTTTTTCCTGTTTGCCATGCAGAAGAAGCAGTAATCATTGGCTTCTTTAACCCTTATAACTTTAGGTTTCATATATTTTTAAAATGGCACGGGAGGCCACGCAAAGAGATACAGAGTAGCGCCACAAATTCACAAATATCACGTAACAACCGTGCAAATACGTCCGATCACTACGAGCGCCGAATCGCGAATTCTCGAAGAAACATTCGACTGACTCGAGTAGGCGACCTCTCGCTAGTTTCCGCCAGGCACGCTTTTTCGTAGATGGCGCTTTATCAATATCTTCCTTATTTAAATCACCCTAAGGACACCGTATCTTCCCCCCTCTCAACAAAGAAGTCGATAACTTAAAAACCTAATCTATCAGGCATTTCCTTCGTTCCCTCGGATCGTCGCAAATATACAGGTTTTTGTGAACTACTAGTTACAACAGGAAGTGGCTGTCCATTGTCATTGACAATAATTTTTCGAAGTGATTTATTTGGAGAAGCTAGTTTACTCAGTAAGGCATTTGCTGGACCTAGAAGCGCAGAGTTCTTTTCGCTGCCTAACAGCGCCACCGATGAAGGGTTTTTTGTCATGGATTCGGTGTTTAACTTGCATCGTTTGAATGAAGGTCTGTTAGATTTCGTTTCATGTGTCCCGTGTGATAGAACCTTTCTCGGCTATTAGCCCAAACCGTATAATTAACGGAATTCTGTTTCTAAATCATTTTCCCTGGCCACCACTTAGCATGACAATTCTCTGTAGCTTCAGCAAAAACCGATTCTCCGAATTCAAAGTTGCTGATTTTTTACCCCTAATTTTGTTATATTCTGGCATGAGCATTGAAAGTTTGATTCGATGTAATTGTTTTAAAACTAGCTCTGTAAGTCGAGGCCTTCGATGTCTTGATTTATGCCTAGCCAGTAAACATGCGAGCGAGTGAGCATTTTCATTCTGACTATACCAAGATGACCGACGTGTAACAATCCTAAAACTTGTTCTCTTAAACATAGAGGAACAATAATACGATTACCTAGGCTAACGCTGTTGACAATTGTAGACAGTTCGTGTCTTTTCGCAATGTATGGTTTGAGCGTTTCGTCGCTTACACGATCAGGCGATTTGTTAAATCTAGGACTCGACTTAATTCGTAAGCACGTAGGATGACAGCACAACACTGTAAGTGACTAGCAGCTAGAGGCGGGATACCCGCTTTCGGTCCGAGCATTCGCTTAATAGGTTCGTTGTCTATTACCAGGACAAAGTTTCGTCCGTAGATATACTTATGAAATTTTCTTACCACGAAAACTAACCCTAAACCTTCGCGATCAAGTTGACTATAATGGCCTATAATTTGCAGACGCAAATTTTATGGGCCTCACATTGCCATAAATTACACGGTATAAAACAGTTCCAGCAAACAGTTTCAGAAGAGTTTTGCTGCATTTAAAACCTTGATCGCAAGAATCGTCCCAAACAAACTTTTCGTTGTAACGTAGTAAATTGTACAATGGTTTTTTTAATCCACCTGAGTACGATTTCAATTGAATAACATTAGTTAGAATGGGACAATTTCGTGGCGCGTCCATTTTACCTGGTATTGGCCTTACGCCGCCTGTATCTATTCTATACCCTACGTAATCGACTGAATATTTTGAAAAATTTGCATTTTTCTATATGGATTCTCACATTGAATTCGTGTACTTTCTTTAAAACGAGTCTAAGTCTCTTTTCGCAATCCTCAAGGGTTTTCCCGTTTACTATTAAATCATCTAAATAAAAACAAACGCCTGCGATTTTTCCTAGTATTGCATCCATTACCAACTGAAATATTCCGGATGCGCATGCTATTTCAAAAGGTAACCGGTTTGTAACGAATAAACCTCGATGAGTATATACTGTCAACGATCACTTCCTGGCTCCTGAAAGCTCAACTTGTGTAAATCTGACCTTAAACCAAGCACACCGAAAACTTTCCCGCCTGGCAACGAAACTAAAATGTCATCGATTCTCGGGAGAAGATACGTATCTCCCAAAACATTCGGATTCACGTTAGGCTTGTAATTAACACACAATCGCAACTTATTTTCTTTTTTCGGAACAACGACTAAGGGAAAAGCCTATTCACTGTAATTGACCGGGGTCCAAAGACCATTTGCCACTAGTTCGTCTAATTCATTATTTATTTCGCTGATAGTCTTATAAGGCGCTTCCTCAGGCTTGATTTTTAGCCCATGTATTCGTTGATCCCATTTTCCTCCTACACGGATGAATTGTTTGATGTAATATTTTAACCACATAATCTCAGTGGCATAATGCATAAAACTAAAGTCTTCGTTTTTTGAAAAACGGTCTTGTTTTTTTGTTTTTTTAATTAATTGAAAATCTGCTTCATTTATGCGCCTGGAAACGAGCAATCCGCCGCCGTGAAAGCGCGCACAGTACACTCGAAAGTAGGCGCTTCAAAGTAAATGGAAAACCCTCGTCTAATTCACCGTGAACTTTTTCGAGGATGCTTGAACCCAGGGGGTAGGTCGTAACTCTTCCGTCCTTCCCATTGTTGCCGTGCGACACGATTCGAGCCGCTTGAACGAAATTGATAGTTAGTCAAATATGCAGAAATTGAATTTTAATATGCTGCATTAGGTTCGTTACATAATTACGAGACGATCAAAAAAAGATAGAAAAAAATCGGTTAATCCGTTCAATTTCTGTTGGGAGTTTTCCTTATTTTTGCATTTTATTTAAGATTACCTTCAATACTGAGAATATTGACAGATTTTCCTAATCCTTTTTTCCATTTCTTTCAATTATATCATTTTAAAATTTTATCAGCTAATACAAATTTCATGGATCCATGTTTTCTTCAATCTTAGAGATATTCTAGAGTATTCTAGAGTATTTTAGAGATTTTTTAGAGTATTCATTGTCGGCGGGTGATTTTCTTTGGTCTTTATCGAAAGACAAGAGCAGATTCCAGGAGATCAGATAATTGCACATCGGAGTAATTCATTAATTACTCCATTCATGATTAATCAATTCATTATTGCTTCCTCATAGATGGGCGTTTGTAATTACCTGAATTTTAGAATATACTTTTTGATATATTTTGATATAATTCGACCCCAGGAGCCCGAAAATGAAGTTCTTAAAAAATTTTCGTGTGTGTGTAACTTTTTTCTGTTCACCATATCTGGAAAAGTAAAAGAGCTGCAATCAAGAAATTTTTGTGAAGATTGATATCTCGGATTGAGATCCAGGTCTGATAGGTACTTTGTACTTTTACAAGAAAATATCTTTAATTATTTTGTTGAAAAATCATTTTTTAAACTTGTTTTTTTTTTGTTAAATTAATTTTGTACACATATTTGAGATAATAATAAAAAAACATCAGAATTGAAGTATTTTTTTTCATTTAAATTAGGATTAAAAATTATTTCACTTTTTTCCTTGAAAGTTTGTTAAAAACTAAATAATTTAATTTAATAATATACTTTTGTAGGAAATCAATCTTCTTACTTGACATTTAATCTTTCTTGGTTCAAAATGCAACTATTTGGTCAAAAATTAATCTGTTTTATTTAATAAATCAACTTTTTTGTTTGAAATCCGTCTTCTTTGCTGAATTAAACGGCTCTTTATTTAAGATGAACATCTTTTTTCTTCGAAATGTGAATTTTTACAATTGCAGTTGCAATTTTTATACCTTTGTATACTTTTTATACTATTATTTTTACTGAATACTTTTAAGTTGCTATAATATCAAAAGTTGAGAATGCATTTTTTTTTGCAGAAAATTAAAACTGAAATCTTTGGCAATCATTTGAATACTTTCAGGATCCATTTGGAAATCATTCTTCCTCCACTTTGAAGACACTTTCAGACGATTGGAAAGAAAAACGATCACTTTCTATCTCTAAATGGTCAAACTATGCATTTGTTTCTTAAATTTGGTTGTAACATAAAGAAATAATATTTCAATTCTTTGGCAATTCTTTGTCACTAAATATCGCCACTCATGTGATTTTGAGACGATTAGAAAGAAAAACGACCACTTTCTATCTTTACGTGCCGAAACTGTGCATTTGTTTATAAAATTTTATTATAACATAAACGAAAATGAATATCGATTGACAATTCTTCATCACTAAATATCAAAATTTTTGTAATTTGAAGACGACTAGACAGAAAAGCTATGCATTTCTTTATAAAATTTGTTTACAACAAAAACAAATAATATCGATTGACAATTGTTCGTGGATAAACATCGCCTCTTGTTTTATTTGAAGGCGATTACAAAGAAACTACTGCTTTCTGCATATAATTGACCAAACAATGCATTTGTTTATAAAATTTGTTTACAGAATAAACAAATAATATCGAATGACCAATCATAATCACTAAATATTAAGAAGAAAGATTAAATGTCAAGTAAGAAGATTGATTTCCTACAAAAGTTTATTATTAAATTAAATTATTTAGTTTTTAACAAACTTTCAAGGAAAAAAGTGAAATAATTTTTAATCTTAATTTAAATGAAAAAAATACTTCAATTCTAATGCTTTTTATTATTATCTCAAATATGTGTACAAAATTAATTTTCAACAAAAAAAAAACAAGTTTAAAAAAATGATTTTTCAACAAAATAATTAAAGATATTTTCTTGTAAAAGTACAAAGTACCTATCAGACCTGGATCTCAATCCGAGATATCAATCTTCACAAAAATTTCTTGATTGCAGCTCTTTTACTTTTCCAGATATGGTGAACAGAAAAAAGTTACACACACACGAAAATTTTTTAAGAACTTCATTTTCGGGCTCCTGGGGTCGAATTATATCAAAATATATCAAAAAGTATATTCTAAAATTCAGGTAATTACAAACGCCCATCTATGAGGAAGCAATAATGAATTGATTAATCATGAATGGAGTAATTAATGAATTACTCCGATGTGCAATTATCTGATCTCCTGGAATCTGCTCTTGTCTTTCGATAAAGACCAAAGAAAATCACCCGCCGACAATGAATACTCTAAAAAATCTCTAAAATACTCTAGAATACTCTAGAATATCTCTAAGATTGAAGAAAACATGGATCCATGAAATTTGTATTAGCTGATAAAATTTTAAAATGATATAATTGAAAGAAATGGAAAAAAGGATTAGGAAAATCTGTCAATATTCTCAGTATTGAAGGTAATCTTAAATAAAATGCAAAAATAAGGAAAACTCCCAACAGAAATTGAACGGGTTAACCGATTTTTTTCTATCTTTTTTTGATCGTCTCGTAATTATGTAACGAACCTAATGCAGCAGATTAAAATTCAATTTCTGCATATTTGACTAATTATCAATTTCGTTCAAGCGGCTCGAATCGTGTCGCACGGCAACAATGGGAAGGACGGAAGAGTTACGACCTACCCCCTGGGTTCAAGCATCCTCGAAAAAGTTCACGGTGAATTAGACGAGGGTTTTCCATTTACTTTGAAGCGCCTGCTTTCGAGTGTACTGTGCGCACTTTCCCGGCGGCGGATTGCTCGTTTCCAGGCGCATAAATGAAGCAGATTTTCAATTAATTAAAAAAACAAAAAAACAAGACCGTTTTTCAAAAAACGAAGACTTTAGTTTTATGCATTATGCCATTGAGATTATGTGGTTAAAATATTACATCAAACAATTCATCCGTGTAGGAGGAAAATGGGATCAACGAATACATGGGCTAAAAATCAAGCCTGAGGAAGCGCCATAAGGTATCCCATAAGCTTTTTTAAATGCCGACATAGAACCATCTTTTAAAACAATATTCGCGAACGAAACCATGAATACTAGCTGTTTTATCCGGATCGAAAACATTGCAAAATCTTTTTTTAAAGTGGTATGAAAATTGCGTTTTTCAATGACTGTATTAATCGAGAAAATATTTTTTCTGCAATTGGGATACAAAACAGATGACCAGTCTCTGTTGAGCAAAGAAACCGGGATAAATTTACGCACAGCAATAATTTGCAGCCTGAACGCAGGCGGAATTAACATTATTTGTAACGCTTACCTCAATACGTTACAGTACAGACAAAGGACCGCCGCACACTTCCGACGTGTAGCTTGTTGATTGTATTTGGATTGCACACGTAACAAGTGCAATGCTCCTATTGTTGACTCGACGAATTAGGCTCCACCTCTTGCAGTTGATTGGCGTGTGAAGTTTTCTTCTTTTTAGACACCTTTTGAAGGTGGCCTGCTGTGCCGCAACTAATTCATTGTGCCGCCTTTGCTTTGCAATGCTGCATGTGTCAAGAACTCCATATACTCCTGCAACGAATACAAATACTTTTCTCATAGCTTGTACCGTCATGTTGATTCTTATCGTTTTTACGCTCCGAAAAAGATTTTCTATGGCCTGAAGCTTTTGCCGCAACTGCTTCATTGTCAACGAGCTCAGGATCTTCGGGGATGCCATTAAGTTTTCCTTTCTTCAAATTATCCTTGGCGCTTGTCTCTAACCCAAACTGCATTCCAATCTCTTGAGTGTACTCTTTGACAATTTTTAGAGCTAGATGTAGTTTCTCTTGATTCCTAGCATAGATCTTAAGATCATCCATGTAAAATACATGAGTGACCTTATGCTTTCGGTTTCCAGTTTTGCCGCAGAGATAACCTTCGGAATGGCGAAGTGCGAGAGATAGTGGCAATAATGTGAGGCAAAAGAGGAGAGGGCTTATAGTGTCGCCCTGAAACACACCTGTATGAAAGGTGATACTGTTAGTGATCACACGATGTTTTCCAGATGAGATAGTATATCTGGTTTTCAAAAGCGGCATTAATGTCTCTATGCACCCCACGATGTGTGGATGAACCTTTAGGCTTTCCAACAGACAGATGATAAGTCTATGGGAGGTTGAATCGAAAGCTTTCCGGTAATCAATCCAGGCCATCGATAGCAATCGCTGATAGGATGCTGCGTCTTCACAGACACATCTATCGATGAGCAAGTTCTCCCGACATCCTGCTACGCCTTTCTTTGAGCCGTGTTGTTCATACATCTCTCGCCACACAGGTCCAATTGTCCGAACAATCCTATCATTTAGGATAGCTGTGAAGATCTTATACAGTGTGTTCAGACAAGTTATTGGCCTGTAATTCTTAGGGTCAGCTAAGTTGCCCGCCTTCGGCAGGAGCACTGTGCGCCCTTCTACCAACCACCCCGGAATAGGCTCTTCCGACTTTAGATATGACGTGAAAATTCGGGCCAGATGCTGGTGGGTTGAAGGAAACTTCTTCCACCAGAAGGTCTTGATACCATCTGGTCCCGGAGCGGAATAGTTCTTCATGCCTCTTAATACGTTTTTCACCTCCTCGGTAGTGATAGGTGGGCATTCCTCCTCAGATTTTATGAGGGCATTGCACAGCTCCTTGAAGCTATTTATGTTCTTTGAGCCTTCTTCAAGTGGATGTTGGACTTCGTAGATTTCTCTCCAAAATGCTTCGACCTCCTCTGGTTTTGGCTGATGGTCGACAGTAACTGGAGGGTCTTGGAAGAGTCGAGATGCGTCAGACAAAAACTGTTGATTTTCTCTGACCCACCTCTCTCTCAGCTCTAGACTTCTCCTAGCGTTAGATAGTACTCGTATTCTGTCAACAATATGCTGCCTGATGGTCAGTAGCTTTGACTTGTTGATTGTGTGATGACGGATCCGCAGTTCGCGCGCGAACTGTCGATCCTTGGCAGTGACAGTCCTGCCAGATGTTATGTAGTCAATCACACACTGAATGCGGGACGCGTACTGTCTTGCCCAGTCTATCTTTGTGCTAAGTTGATGCATTCGTCTTTTGGTCTTATAATCAACCGTTGGTTTTGTTTTACGGTTTGCATCTGCCAAAGTTCTCGCTGCATTGTGCACACTACAATTGATAGTCCAGAGGTCGGATTCTTCGGAAAAATCTCCACGAAGCTCATCATCGAGTTCAGTCAGATCTTTGGGCTTGGGAGAAACCTGAATGTTGGTGTTTCTCTGTGTCTTGAAGCATCGTTCTTCCCCTATTGGATGCCTGTTCGAGGTTGGTCTCAGTGTCGCCTCTCTTTCTCTGTTGCCGGCTTGTTCTGGCTGCGGTTGTGTAGGCGCTCCGCTTATATGACCCTTTTTCCGGAGGTCCTCGGCACGGTTTCGCAGACGTTTTTGCGAATAATCCGAGAGCTCTGGGTGTTTCTCGCACCGCAGAGCATGCAGTCAAGCCATTTAACCTTTTCATTCAGGGGGCATATTGGTATCATAGCACTCCAGTAGGTCGTCCCTGAGTCGATCCGTCTACTTAAAAGTAATGAGATTCCGCCGGTCAATCGCATTGACTCCGTCTTGATTGGCTCCCCCAACTCTAGGGTAGTCGGCATTGTTGTCCGACCCATTTTCGGGAGCCACTGCACTTCCTACAACTATGTTTGGTGTTGTCATTGTTGTTCCCACGAGCAGCTAGGGAAAAGGGTTCGTCCATCCTTGTAGAGCCCCGCGTGCAAGGATAAGGCTGATACTCTGAGAGGTCACCCGGTATTCCAGAGTCACCGTTTGAGACACCTCACCCAGGTGCCATTCAGCTTTCGGCACGGTTGTTACGCCTTCGCTTAGGAGTTATTCCTTCGGGACCATCCCTGGACAATTGTCCGCGACTGCTTATTAATTATTGTAATCATATTCAGCAGAAACCCTTGGTGCAGGGACCCTCTATCCGCAACCCGAGGACGCGTTCGGTGTATTTGTCATAGGCCCTTCGGTTCGATTCCCAAGGAATCAAATATCAAAATGTTATATATATATATATATATATTTTTTTATTATATATAATAATAATAAATAAATGATAATATAAAAAAAATATATATATATAATTAGAAGTTTGTTATGAGGACAATCGCAGGATTTAACCGGGAGCGGGTGGCATTCTACAAAATTGCACCGGCTCCCGGCGAAATCGCGGTAACGTTCACCTGTAACCACGTTTCACAACCGTGAGATAGGTGGTTACAGTCTGTGATAGAATCAATACGACAATCCGGAAAAAGTCTCATGCACCCCGAGGACACAGAGCGACCCAGGGACGACCGCCTTCTGCATTTCCCCCGAAAGTGTCTTAGCATTTTGTTGACACGTAGGGATGCTTTTCAGGCTATTAGCCAGTGAAAGCTTGACACCTCCAAGAGCACCGATGATCAGGACAACTAGCTTAACAGAATATTCCGGGTATAACCGTCGCAACTCCCTTATAAGGTCTTTATACCACTCTTTGTTTTCATTCCCTTGGCTGTGATGTTCTTGTCGGCTGGCGACGAAAATTCGATAACGAACGTGGTTCGCTGCTTGAAGTCAAGCAGAACTATGTCAGGCCTCGAGAGCGTGACAGAAATAATTCTCGACAAAGTGAAGTTCCAACATATGCGGCACTTCTCGTTTTCGACAAGGGAATCTACTTCCCTAGCATCGTTTGGCAGAGGGCTATCAGGGCTAATGGCGTAAGAGTGACAGAGATGGTAGACAGAGATGTTGAAGTCAAGGTCAAGTGTTTCAGCAGCCTCCTCGGCTGCTTTCTACAGAAATGCTCCTTTGCCCACTTCTTCGTGTTTCCTGGCCCTTTTAAGAAGAGGGTCTCGTCCATTTGCGAATATATACGTGTCTTACTCAAAATAATCCTTTTGTGAAGACATTTAAGCTTCAGTATTTCGCGACAACCTTGACGGCGTGGGGTGTAAAGTCGCGGCCGGCAATAATATTAAAATTGCAATTAAACAAGTTAGTTACTTTTGTAAACTAGCCGAAAATTACAAACATTTTGCAAATCGTACTGAGTAATAATTAACTAAGTACTAACATCATATTAGATTTCCAAACTGTTTACTACTTGGCAACATTATTAATTATAAACAAATTAATATTTTGTTTATGACTCCCCAGCGAAAATACCGAAAGTTTTGCCAAATGTTATTTCTGCTTCTTTTCATTGAGAAGATATTATTATATGATTTGCAAAACTGTGTGCATAACGCACATCATCGTTTCTTAATTAATGTTGCATTTTTTGCAATTCCACTCATAAAATTCCTGCGAGAATTGAAAATGTTACGTTTTTGGGTAAAAAAATTTTGGAAAAGTCGAAATCTAAAAAATATTAAATTTTCAAAAGGTTGCACGACCGGCAATAATATTAATATTGCAGCTAAACAAATTAGGTACTTTGTTAAACTAGCCAAAAAATACAAACATTTCGCAAATCGTACTGAGTGATAATTAACTAAGTACTAACATCATATTAGATTTGCTAACTATTTACTACTTGGCAACATTGATAATGATAAAGAAACTTATAATTTCATAAATTATTCCCCAGATTAAATTCTCAAGGTGTTGCAAAAGGAACCTCTCAATTTCTTTTGTTTTTTTCAGGAATTCAAAGAAAGGAATTAATGAAAATAATAGTTTTTTTTTTAATATCCGAAAAAGAACAGTTACAAAACAGTGAAAATTTAGAATGAACCAAGAACAGTGTGATTGTTCTTCAAGAAAAGTCCTAAAGTTTTCGGTTGTATTCCCTATTAAGAAAATGCTGAAAAAAAAACAAATAAATATAGTATAATTACAGTAAAACCTCGTTTATTCGGCCGTCGATCAACCGAGGCTCCGCGTTATCCGAGGCAACGGACTTATGCGAGCACTCCGCATGAATGGAGGTGTATGCTCGGATAATACGGAAAAACTCGGGTCAAACAGCTGAAGCCGCTGCAATGCCTATGCTTTCTTAGCCACATTAGTAACAATGCTTTGTAGTCCAAAGATTAATGTACACTCGTTCGTTTTTCGCTTTTATATGCTTACATGGTCAAATTTCATTTTTGCAACACCCACCTCTAAAGTTGACGTTTGCATGCTTCTAAATTGTGCCTAAAGGACCTTATTTGAGCAGACTGTGTGCGAATAATTTTCGCGCATGCGCAGTTTGAAGATGGCTTACTTTAGGCACTGGTGAAAAAGCTGTGCATGCGCACTTTCGAGATGAGGTACTTTAGACACTGGAGTAGGTAACTTTAAACACTGGTGTTGGTATCTTCTTGAAATAAATTTAGATTTAACTTGAACAAATGTTTTAATGATTGTAGTTTTGTTTTTAGGGTTTCCTTGCCCCCCCCCCCCCCGGCAAAAGAGCATAACGCCAATATTTTTTTTAAATAATTTTTTTTCCAACAAACTTTTTGTTTTCACAAAATTTGTTTTCAAACATTTTTTTTTTTATTTTTTTTAAAAAAGAATGTCTTTACTCCACTCTATGCAATATAAAATTAGTATTTTTCGTTACCTCCTCCTAGCAACTTTTTCGGCCGGGCGTTGCAAAAAATAGCGTGTGATACACGTGCGCATAGGTGATTGGTAACTCGTGTGATTGCATCATTCGCCTGCGGCTCGAAGCACTCGTCTACGTTTTCGCACTCGCTTCGCTCGTGCGCTAACCATCGGCTCATGCTTCGAGCCTCCGGCTTATGCTGCCAAATTCACACTCGCACACAATCACCTATTTTGCGCACTTGTATCACAAATAACTATTTACCATTTCAAATATATCAAAAATAATTCATGTTTCCGAATATTCTACTTCTTCCGTGTTATCCGAGTTTTCGCTTATCCGAGGTATCTCCTCCCCGCATTACCTCGGATAAACGAGGTTTTACTGTATTTCCGCGGGTTCGATTGTCATAAATTATAGAAAAATTTTGCCAGAAAAATAGGCAATAAGTAGAATATTCTCATTTTAGCGTACGGCAACTTATTCGGTGATTTAAATATTTTTTTGATTATGTCGGACGATGTATAAGCGCCGCCAACTGGCGATTTTTGACAGTGGCCGAATGCAAAAGGGGATTTGCATGCGCTTTTGTTTTGTCACAAATAGATTCGTGTATTCCTGTTTCTTTTAAAATGTAGATTTCGTTTTTCGCGTGCGAAAGTATTATGGCAACCATGAATCCTGGTATTTGTTTTGTTTGTGACTTATCACTATCGAATGGGGAAAAAGTGGCCACAGTGAAGGAAAAAGGCATTGCTTCTTTTGTCGCGAAAAGTGGAAAAAGGAATGATAGAAAAGCAGCCATATTAACTGGTCTACATACGGTGACGGTTCACGAAAATTGCCGCAAAAAGTATTGTAATGGAAAATTCGTTTACTCTCGCGTAAGAGCATCTCAACCATCAATCGTCGCCGATGCTGTTGTTCAGCCTCCCAGAGAGGACAATGAAAATTTCGATTTCAAAAATAAGTGCTTGTTTTGCGATGAAAACATAACGCAAGAATTCATCGACCGTGAAAGGAGAAAATCGGCTGAGAAACGCATCGTGGTCCACACCATTCGCTCTTCAAAAACGCAAGACAGCATATTACACGCAGCCAATCGTCACAACGATGGTTGGAGTGAAAAGGTAACATTACTAGCCAATGTATTTACATTAAAAAATTACACTCCATAATTTTAATTCTTCCCACCAATTTTTTGATTTCATACATGTTGAGAATTTTTAAACGTGAAAAGTAACCTCAATCCCAGGTGATAATACACCACTGGCGCAGTACAGGTTGTCGGAGTCCCAGTACTGGGCATCTGTACTGGGCCAGTACTGAGCCAGCACTGTCTCGTAATGCTCTGCAGTACTGGCATGCGGTACTGGCGTGGTACTGCACACCAGTACTGGTTCTGTACTGGCAAACCGCTGGCGTACGAAAATGCCGGAGTTAATTTTAAAAATGATGAAAAATCATTCACTTGCTTTTAGGACCATCCATTCATCAGCATACGATTGCATATCGTCCGAATATTATTTATAATTAAAAAAATGTCAATTTGAAACTGTTTGTTTAATTTTAACATCCAGCATTGCTATACTCTAAAGATATAAGAAAAAAAGGTATTTAAAAAAACAAAAAATAATTGATTGCGAGTATTTTGTCTATAAATGTTAATGGTCCTACTTAGGGTGAATACATATATTAAATTTTTAGACATTATATCACAAATAAAATTGCTAACGCTATGAGGGTTTCGATCCCTGCTCGGTGGGTTTCCTGTCACCACTACGTAGCGCATCCTCAGGTTGCGGATAGAGAAACGGCCCGTAAGGCTGAACAGCCCCTAAGGTTAACTGCGAATACAAGAATAAGCAGACGCGGATAGCCGATAGGAACCAGTCGTGGGTGTGGTGAGCTCAGCACTGGTAGAAAATAGGTACATGCCAACCATGGCTTGGGGGGATCCACCTATTCGCGTTCATACGCAATGGGTGGGTTCTGGCAAGCCGAGGTGCCTCGCCGAAACCGATCTATAAGCGATCAAATGTTTACAATTAGACAACTGTTAGAAAAGAAATGGAAATTTAATGAAGTAGTGCATCAGTTATTTATCGATTTCAAAAAAGCTTACGACTCTATTATACGCGCACGAATGTGCTGGATCCTAGAGTTCTTGGGTGTACCAAGAAAATTAGTTAGACTTATCGCAATTTGCTTAAGCGGCAGTAGGGGTACAATACGTGCAAACGGAAGTTTATCTGAAGAGTTTTCGATCCGCGAGGGCCTGAAACAGGGCGATGCACTTTCGTGCGTCCTTTTCAACTTAGTTTTAGAATACGTGGTCAGACAAGTACAAGTGAATCCGACCGGTGCTACCCTCAATGGGATAATACAAATTCTTGGGTATGCGGATGATCTCGACTTACTAAGAGGTGATAAAGAAACCGTAGCTAAAAATGCAGAAATCTTGATCACAAAAGCCAAAGATATTCTTTTGGAAGTTAGCGAATCGAAGACAAAATATATGACCGTCGTCAGATCCGAACAAAATAATGTAGGCGGGGATCTAATGGCCAGAAATATGAAATTCGAAAGGGTTAACGAGTTTAAATACCTCGGGTCTATTATAACTAGCAAAAATAATATTAAAACGGAAGGTGTGAAACGTGGGCGCTGACGAAAGGAGAGGAGAATAGGTTTAGAGTTTTTGAAAATAAAGTACTTAGAAAAATCTATGGTCCAAAGAGGGACGAAGAGACTGGTGAATGGAGAAAACTGCATAATGATGAGCTGCACGCTCTCTACGGGTCAGCAAATATTAATAGAGTAATGAAAGCGCGTAAATTAAAATGGGCGGGGCATGTAGCAAGAATGGGCAATGAAAGAACAGTGGCGCAAGTTTTAGGAGGGAAACCGATTGGTAAGAGACCTCTAGGCAGACCGAGAAACAGATGGGAGAAAAATGTAAGGGATGATCTAAAAGAACTAGGACATGATTACTTAGACTAGATGGAGGATGCACAGGATAGAGATGCGTGGCGGTTTCGGGTAGATGAGGCGATGAACTCTCGAGTTCGAATCGCTAATCAATAATAATAATAATGGGGGTTTCGATCCTACATCTATAATTGAATCCATCGCCTAGCAGTTGGTAGCCTCAACTATTACTCTATACCTGCAGAATTGAAAGTCAATGAAAAAACCATCCTCATAAGCTAGAGCTCAAAAAAGTTAAAACAACAATTTTTTAACTCTTTTTTCTCATCATTTTTTTTACTATTATTATACGATATCATATAAATTTAAAATAAATGAACTCTTAACGGGAATATAAATAAAATAATTTTTAAATAAATAATTTAAATCGATTACAATATTTCTTCGTGTAATATTTTGTTTTTTCGCGTTTTAGACCATTTCACAACTGTTGATTATTATTATTATTATACCATTAAGCCATTTCCCTTTCGGGATAAGCGTGACTTGCTCGGTTGGAAAATAGTAGTGTGTAGATGGGTATATAGGTATAAGGTTGTGACGAGCACATAGGCTCGCACATACCGGCAGACGCCTACAACGGGTTGCCGCTCGCGGGGCGAACCCTGGAGCGCACGTCTGTAGGGACTGACCCTCCCACTACGCTCACTCCCCACCGACCGACGACAACCACAACCAACTGCCTTAAAATACGACACGGACGAAAGGAAAAGGCAGTGGAGTCGGGTGCGAGTCACCGAGCAGATCGGTGAGCTCTCACCCGATGAAACTACTGCCCGACGTGTACGGTTCTCGTGGTCGATAGGCACTCCTATGGCC
>CAKNYM010049996.1:275441-288914 GCA_932195095.1 Andricus curvator | reverse complement strand
TATATATATATATAATATATATAGATTATTATTTTTTACGTTATTTTGCCATAGAACGCGTAGTTTTCCCTTTAATTGCAAAAATAGCATTGAAACTGAAAAATTTCATTTTTGGGAAAAACTTCTCAAGCGTGGCCTTAAACGTAAAAATTAATAATCTATATATATATATATATCAGGCTTTCAATAAAAATCCAATAATAATCCGAAAATGACATGTGAGAGACGTGGCACGTGTTACCAGGCGAAAACCAAGAACGAAAGTGACAGATTTCATGCGACGCACCAAGGCCATGAACTCGAAGGGTGCTCGCATGCAGGCGTGTTCACAAACCTTATGTCTAGCGCAACTCTCAGTAGAACTATGAACTAAAATTTTGTCGTTGACTAAAGCTGCGACTGATTTTCGTGACAACATTCGCGAAACATTTACATAAATATAATCGGTATAATTGTAACCACGATTTCTACTCTAAATCCTAAAACGTACTTAGGAAATCGACGTTTACCGAGTTTCAAACTACAACGCCTAGTAGAGTGACTGTGAACTAAACTGTTACTAACTAAAACTAAGAACTATTTCCGGTAATCAATTACAAATAACGTACAAATTGTTACAAACAAATTCTTACTCTAAACCTAGATCCCAAGATTCAAGAATCTTAACAAAAGAAAGTTTCATGAGTCTTGGGAAGTTTCCGACTTCGGTTTGACGGGAAAATTCAAAAATAAAATGTGAACGGAACATCGCGTGCGGTGAAATAACTATGTATACGCGAACCTAGGCTTGTGAATTTATAATAATTATGATGCGACGCGACAATAACCTAACCTCGACCAGACGCCAGCGCGCATGCGCATACATTTTAATGAGACTTTCAGCGTTGTTTTGAAACTTTTGTCTGATGAAATCTTTCATAGGCACTTGAATAGTTTATGCTTGATGAAAGGTTTCATGGAGACACAACCTCAACTAAATTATGAGTTACAATATACGTAAGTTACCGAGTTTTACAATTACAATGCACATTCTCGGTAATCGTTCCCTGCAAGTTCGAATCTCGGAGTTGAAGTCCAATTGATAGTCTACCCCGATGACCGTTGAGACCGCTCTTGTCAAGTTTCCGGTCATTCTCGTGGTTTACTCAGTACGACGTGACATGTGGAGGCAATATGGCGGTACTTAGTGTTCCTTGCAGATTAACCATGGTGATAAGGTAGTCTCTAGTGGTTGTTTTGCATGAACCAAAGCAACTATGCCAGCGTGTCCGAATCCCTGGTAATCGTCTGACCTGGCGACTCAGCCCTGGTCGTCGTAGGGTCGTTAACTGGTATCGTGACGTCACGCCTCGGGAACGTGGTGCAGTGAGGTTAGTGGAAGATGGCGGCCGAAAGCGAGACCAACTATTGGATGTTTGTGGCCCGCCATCTTGTACTGAGATCGAGAAGATGGTGGCGTGGGATGGTAAGGCCATGATTGGTTGTGGGTCCTTCATTCAGGGTGTTTTAAACAACTCCCAAGGAACCTCTGCTGCTACTACCCATCTCTGGCCTCCGTGGTAATTGGTTGGCGATTAGTTCCTCGTGACGTCACGCCTCGATGACATGGCTTTAAAGAACCGGTGTAAGATGCGACCAGGCACGGTACTAAGTTGGCAGTGTGTTCGAAGTCCGCCATTTTGGGTTGAAGTCGGTAACCATGGAGACGTGGAATATTCGAACCATGGTTAATGATAGGTACTTTATGCAGGGTGCGTTAGTGACTGCTGGTGAACCTTAGATGCGACGATCCATCTCTGACTACCGTGGTGTTGTTGTTGTAGGACTCGGATTTGACAGGTAGAGGTTATTCATGGAAGCATACAAATATCGGAGGGTTAATGATCAATAACTACAAGTTTTTATGGACGCTCCTGGCCGAGGTGACTTTCGCTCTTGGTCGGTGGATAGATAAAAAAAGAACTATTTTTAAACCCCTGAGGCGGGAATTCAAAATTTAAGTGACAGGTAAGTCAATATTTACCCTGTCACAACGTAGAATTTGCGATTCCTTCTATATCCTTTCTCTTTGCTCTCTTATGTCGAGACTTTTTTGATTTGCTATTACTTTCAAGATTGCTCTTATCACCTTCAGAAACTTTGCAGTACACATTTGATAACCACATGACTGCCCTATAGTCAACTAAATAAGAAAATGAAAATGTACATTACATTATGTACAAAAAATATTTATATTTGAAGCATATAAAAATTTTGTGTATAAAACATTCTATCTCACAGCAAACTTGTTTTTCTGACTTTTTCCTGACCAATTTTTCATGTTCTCTAGCCGCACTTAATTTTTCTTTTAGTATAAAAACAAACTTACGCCTAGTATATCTACAACATTAATGCCAAAAAAAGAACTACATTACATAGGTTAATTTTCAGTTAAAAAAATAAAAGAATTTTCAACAAAATAGTCATTTTTTCAACTAAATAGATTACTTTTCATAAATTTTCAAACAGATCAAATAAATTTTCAACGAAATATAGTACAATTTTCAACCAAACAGATGAATTTTCAACAAAACATTAAGTTTCTATTAAAAAATATAAATTTTCCACAAAAAATGAAATAGTTGAATTTTCAGTAAAAAAAAAAATTTATAATTTCAAAAAACTAATTTTTAACTGAAGAAACTAATCTTAAACGAAAAACATAAATTTTCGATTGAGAGAATTAATTTTTTACCAAAAAAAATTAATTTATAAGAAAATACACGAATTTTCAAGCAAATATTCGAATTTGAGGTATTTTCAACATAATAGTTATACATTTTCAATCAAAAATATGAATTAGTCACCAAAAAAATTAACATTATAGCAGAAAAAAAGAATTGTCAACAAAATACTGAAATTTCCAACTGGAGACGATAAATATTCAACAGAATATGGAATAGTTAAATTTTCATTAAAAATATATTAATTTTCGAATCAAAAAAATTTTCTACAAAATAGTTAAGTTTTGAAAAAAAAAGGTTTGCAACTAAAATGATGAATCATCAACCAAAAAAATGAACTCCCAACAAAGTGGTTCCACTTTAAAACTGAGCAGTTAAATTTTTAACAAAGAAAGATGAATTCGACTGAAAAAGACGAATTTTCAACAAAATAGTTGAATTCTCAACCAAAAGAGATTAATTTTCAACCAAAGGACTTTTTAGCAAAATGGCTCAATTTTCAACAAAATAATAAAACTAACTTCAAATAAGAAAGTGTACCTATGTAGCTTATTAAAATTTAATAATACACTTACGGTTTTAGCGTATGACTTTTTGGATTAAGTGTGACTTCCAATTTTCCTTGTCAAGTTGAGCACGATTTGCCAAGGCTTTTTTTACCGCTTGCAGATCTCCGTTTGGAAAATATGCGTAAAATTGATTGTTTGAACAGAAAATCCATGTTTTACGAATTGGAAAAACTGTTTCATCAGCGGAAAATCGAACGAGATTGAAATGAACCATATTTTTAAGAAATTGAAAATGAAAATAATTTTAGCAATTTGTGACGAAATTAATAATATAATAAAAAAAACCATTTAGGGTATATTTACACTCATCAATTATTGTTATTTTACATTAGGTATACAATAATGAACAATATATGCGGACAATGGTTTTCCCACAGAGGGACAAAATTTGATTATACATATTGGGATTACAGGTTTTGCAAAGCTTTTTTCCCCAGAGTAGGTACTTCAGTGATCTTATCTTAAAAAATAATCTCTTATAAATAGAACAATTAGCAAAAAAGTTATGTAGCATGAGAATTAAAAAACTTCAGTGTTTTAACCTTGTAGAACTTCCGACCTTTTGCACACGCAAATAAGTAGAAGATGCATAAATTAATCAATATTTATATTTATACACAGGTAGAAAGAAGATATAACTTAGTAAATTATTTTATTTCTAATACTTACTATGTGATGAACTTTTTTTCATATGCCTATTTCCATAAAATAGAATTTTCTAGTTCTACACAAGAATATAAGCACTTTTGCCACTTACCAGTTGCAGGTAATCGGAGAAACTAGGCATGCGTGTATTTACGACACATGCACGATATAGTGTTAAAATGGTAGCGCGTATGCCGTATACGTTGTAACTTCTGTCAAAAACTCTCGTAATATTATTTTGGTTTTTCTATGAGTGTAGTTCCACCGAGCGAGGTTAGGCGTCGTGACGTCGCTTATACGTGAGTGGTGCGGCCTATCCAGCGGCTTGGAGGTGGAGGGGATATATAGGTGTGAGCGAGGTAGCATCAACGGTCTTTTTTCAATCTCTGTATCCCCTCCACCTCTAAGCTAGTGGATAGGCTGCGCTACTCACGTATAAGCGACGCGACGCCGCCGAAGCTTGGTCGGTGGAACTACACTGGGTACAGTTCCACCGTCCAAGCTTCGGCAACGTGGCGTCGCTTATACGTGAGTGGCGTGGTCTATCTTGCGCCTTAGGGGTGGAGGGGATACATAGGTTGGAAAGAGAAGGCGGATACCACTCTCGGAAACCTCGCTTACTCCTGTGCATCCCCTCCACCACCAAGGCGCAGGATAGGCCGCTCCACTCACGTATAAGCGACGCCACGCCACTGAAGCTTGGTCGGTGGAACTGCACTCTATGGCATGTTTCATCTCCAGGAAAAGTAATAGTCGCCGTATGTTTTGAATCAACTTTAAAATTAGAACATTGTGAATGCTGACAATATCCGTGTATTTAGAAAAATATTTTAACCTGACTTTTTTTATAGGTTATTATTGAAACATATTTCAACATTATGCAGGTACGTCACGAAAATAAATAAATATATGTATATATATAATTGCAAACCTTTTCCACAAAATTAGTATACGCAAATAAGTTAATTATGCATTTACCATTGACACGCTTAAAAATGTTTGAAAATCCTAACCTACAATATGCAATGTTCAACAACCAGAAAACCATTATTTCAGTGGAGTACTTCTCTTTTCAAGTAGTTTTGGTGAATATTATTTGACTAACAATACTTATATAATATTTTTCATTTTTTATTTACTCACACTCGTAGTTTTCATACAATTCTGATCATCTCTTTTCATTTATTGGGAAATTCTTTAAATTTTTTGTTGAATATCATCACGAATAATTTGTTTAAAAAGAACAGAATGAAATTACAGAGAATTTTCCAGTGAACATAACTAGCTATTTGGTATATTAAGAGTGTACGAAAATTAGAATTGTTTTCAAAAATGAATTTGTCCTGCTTATTGCATAAACCGATATTTAGTCTGAGGTTTGGCACATTCCAACGTAAAAGTGAACTCTTTTCTTTATAACACCTCGTACTTTCAATTAGAATTAATTTTGATTTAAGGGCGTTGAAACCAGGACCCAACCTCAAAGTTGAATTGCCACATTTTACTCCATAAATACTAGAATTACGTCTTTTTTTTTAGATAATTAGGGCCTATTCATGTTTTCAATAAAATCTGTATTTGGAGTGAAAAATTAGCTGATTTCAATAGTTTCTGTGTGAAAATTGGTTTTTATGCTCGGGTTGGAATAAAAGAGAAACCCTTTACGAGAAAACTATTGAAATTAGCCAATTTTTTACTTCAAATGCAGATTTGAATAAAAACAGGAATAGGTCTAATTATCTAAAAAAGATGCAATTTTAGTATTTATGTAGTAAAATGAGGCAAATCAATTTTGAGGTTGGATCCTGGTTCCAAACCCTTAATTTGACATTATTATATACTTATATTCCTACGTGTTAGACTCTTGGACTCAGCTCTAATCTCAAAATTCAAACCCCTGATTTTCCACAATAAATAGTAGAATCAAATATTTTTAGATAACAAGCTCAACTTATTTTTTTATTAGAAGTGTATGTACACATCGAAAAAATGCCTCATTTCAACCATTTTTGTATGAAGTAATATTGTCCAAAGTTTAGATTAGAATTCGAAAATATGACTTGACGCTAAAATTATTAAAATTAGGCAGTCTTTTTCTGAAAAAGAATTTGGGCTTAGTATCTAAAACTTCTTTTATTCTAGTATTTATTGAGTAAAAAGTGAGTCCAACAGCCTAAAGTTAAAATAAAATATTTGAAATACTTTTTTCTTCAACCCTTATTGCCAGACCTTACAATTTATATTAAATTTTAGACGTTAAAAGTAATTTCTAGAGAAAAACTTCAAGTATTTATAAAATGAAGCATGTTATTACAAATGAAAAGTAAAGTAAAACCGTATGCAGAATTATAAACATTATTACATTATCGCAATTACTTTTTTTCAGATTGAAATTTCTATTTAAATTGTACGAGAGGTAATATAGGAAAATGACCGAAGAATTTATAAAGTATAGTGAAAGGCATGTAAGACGATTATGTGCCAAAGAAACAGAAAAGGATATTAAAAATATATTAGAAATTGAATCATACAATTTAGGGTTTGACAACGCTGCCATACTTGATTTAGGAGACTTACAACCTTTAAATAGGAAGAAAAATTTTGGAGAATCTAATTATTTTGACTTAAAGCAACATGAAATTCTTATTTCGAGTGAAGAAGGCGTATTATTTGGAAGTCATTCTTCGTTCACTAGTCACTCCTGCAAGTTCGACCTTAAAACTGCAGCAAACTTTGTATATAAGTTAAGAAACTGCGCACTTTACTACAAAATCAGTATTGTAGCATTGACGATATTACTCCTACCATTACAAAAATATACAGACTTCGTTTTGCCCAAGGATGGTAGAACAGTCCTGAAAACTTAGCAAATCAAAGAAAAAAATTTTCGGTTAATTTTATGTTCTGATGATATTCTGAAAAACGTATTTACAGTTGGTGCTTATGACGGTGTCACAAAACCGAAAGATGCTTCAGAATTTTTGCGATACTTTGAAAAGGACATGATTGAATTAATAAAGAAAGGATACGACGATGAAGGAAGACATATTCCAATAATTTTTGACGGCCTAATCTGCGATGCTCCTGCAGTCATTTGTTCTTAATGTCAAATCTCATAGTAGGTATTACAGTTGCACAAAATGCGACATTAAAGGTGAGCGGATACAAGAAAAGAAGAGTAAACGAAAAAGAAAATCAAAAGGGGAAAATACAAAAAGAAATAATTACGACGGTGGATGTGTATGTTTTCCTCCAACGAAGAAACCTGTTAGATTAAGAACTGATGAAGAAGTTTCTCGCGATGATTTTATTGATGATTTTCAAAAAGGTCACTCTGTTTGGAACAATATACCAGGTTTAGGATTGGTTACATGCATTCCATTAGATTATCTGCATCTAGTTTTACTAGGTGTTGTAAAAGGACTTATTAGACCGTGGCTGAAGGGTCCCCTCCATGTGAGATTAAACAGTTACGATGTGAACAGAATTTCGAAAAGGCTTATTGATTTAGACGATAGCAAGCCTGAGGAATTTAAAAGACGTCCAAGATCTCTTTTAGAATTTTTAATGTGGAAAGCTGTGGAATTTCGACAATTCCTTTTGTACACAGGTTCTTTTGTGTTACAAGGAATTTTGCCCAATGACATGTACAATCATTTTTTGACATTACATGTGGAAATATCGATATTAAATAATCCTGAATTCGTGAAAGATCCAGTTAATGTGGAAAACGCAAATTCTTTGTCACCAAATTTCGTATAGAATTTTTCTAAAATCTATGGTGAAAGATATGTTTCACATAACGTACACAATTTGCTTCATCTTTGCGATGTCGTAAAAAAATTTGGAGCCCTAGACAATTTCAGTGCTTTCAGATCTGAAAACCATATGATGGTCATTAAAGGTACAAGTAGGAAACCTAGCAAGTTCCTAGAACAATTGGCACGCAGGACGCTGGAATTAGAAGTGAAACTGGACGTAATGATTATATAAATTTTGAAATAAAAATGAAGCTATATTCATAAATTCATCATTTTTCCAGGAGCTGTTCGTCTCATGGTAACCAGTGCTACTTAGAATAGTGTCGGAGATTGTATATAGAAGGGTTTTAACGCAACCAAAAAGCGTATTAAGAGAGGAACAAAAGGGCAACGTACAGCGACCGATTCAAGAGAACATTAATAATGTTGGAAAAATACATACTTTAATATCTTAGAGGCAATAATCTCAATAATTCTTGTGTGAAACTTTTTTGTTTTATGCTCGGGTTAGAAACTAAAAAAACGTTTGCACAAAAAGTATCGAAATTGACCAACTTTTTTCTCCAAATACAGGTTTGATTCAAAACAGGAATATGCTCTAATTATCTAAAGAAGATATGATTCTAGTATTTATGGATAAAAAGGGGCAATTCAATTTTGCGTTTGAGTACTGGTTCTAACGTTTGTATTTGTAATTTTTAAATACATAAATTCTGCATTCAGATAATCTTATTCTCTTTTTTCTCTGATGACTGCACTCGTTATACAGAATTCATTTCATGAAGTATGAGTATTTGAGTTTACACTAAGAAGCAATCTATTACTGTATATCTGTAGTTAATATTACTCAAGTATTTATTTAATAAATATATTCAAACATCTAGTTTTGTTGCCTTTCTTCAAAAATACGCAAGCTGTAGATGTAAGCACAGTTCAAAAAATTATTTTTTCTTGATTATAAATCATTCAGGATTGGGGAATGTTGCATGACTAAACAAAAATGCTTAGCTTCAGTTGATTAGTTAGAACATTGTCATTTAATTGTGATTCTTAATTGTAGATATAATTACAGCACGTGAATGCATGCAATTCGCGAAATAATTACTTTTTGTCATGAGCACCTGTTAACGAACTTTACCTCTGAATTTTGAGATAAAATTTAATAAATTGTATTTCATTTTTCATTTATTTATAGCACGAAATGTTTACAGATTAAAAATTTTTTGCTTTTATCTCTCCGATTTAACTTATTTCAGAAATATCGGGTGGCCGCTGGGCCGGGAAAACAGGAATTTTATGAGACCGGGAAAAACCAGGACATAACAGTGAATTTTTTGTTGACCGGGAATTTTACAAATTTATAAAAAAGCTGTCTAAATTTGATTTCAACCATTTTTTAAATAATTATTCAAATTGTTATCTTTTTCAATTTTAATATCATTCAGTCTAGATTGCGTAATTCAAAAATCTTTCACTTTAAAAATTTTCCATTTTAGATTTTAATCTCTGAGCGAACATTTTAATTAAAAGAATTTTAAAATGCAGTTTTGGAGACTTGAAAAATTAAAAATTAGAAGCGTTTGAAATCGAAGATTTTGGATGAAAAATATTTTTAGTTGATCAACTGTGAATATAAATTAATGATTTTTGAAAATGGACTGTACTTTCAGCATTAAAAAGTTAATAATAATTGATTTCACGAGATGATTCAGAATTAGTTCATAATTTCAGAATTTCCAGATTTTAACGTTAAAAATTAAACTGTTTCAATTGGAAAGTCTTATTTGTTAAACAAATGTAAACGCTCGATTGAAAGTTTATAACCAATTTTCAATTTTAAAATAACTCCAAAATAATATATTCACAATTACAGGATTCTATTAAATTTCAAATATTGTTTCTGACTGAAAATGTTCAATTTCAAACCATACAATTGTAAATTTTTTAATTAACAAAAAGATCAATTACTTAATATTCATAAATATCTGACTTATCATTTAAACTCAGTATAAGTCAAATATTCAAAACTAATATTCGAAGATTACATTTTCAATTATTCTATTTAAGAAAAACTTCATCTGTGAGTAAAATTGTTGAATTTTGATGTATTAATAACAATTGTACACCTATTATGCTTGGAAAAAATTCGAGTAAGTGTACCAAAAAATCCGGCTATTCGTATCGAAATTTCGGTGCATATAGCCCACGGCCTAATTTAAAACAAAATATAGATTTTTGCAGATTTCGAACAAAAAATTTAGAAGCTTTTTAAGAATTTTGAAAGGCTTTAAAAGAATAAAGAATATTTCCTTAAGATTCCTAGGAAAATTGAAAATGATGTTTTGTTGAAAGGAATTAATGTTAAGAGAATATTTAAAAATATTTAGAAAGATTTGCAAAATTGTCAAGAATGAATGTGGAAGATTTTAAGGAGAATTTTTTCATTTGGCAGCATTGAAAAAAAAAACTTTAGGAAAAATTCGAATCATTTTAAAAGATCTTTAGGAGTTCTGAAAAAATTTCAAAAATAATTTAGACGGTGAAAAAATGTGAAACAACATCTAGATTTTTGAAGATTTTGAAATAAAATTTTGAAGCATTTTAAGGATTTTTAAACAATTTAAAATAAGAATAATTTAACTTTCAATTTAAGTAGTGTTCAGCTTATAAAAAAATATAACTGTTCAATTGAAATCAAAACCTAATATATGTTCAATTATTTTCTTTTTAATATAATTGAATAATATCTTTTAATACTTCTTTTAGTCAATAAAATATTTTCTGATCATTACGTAAATATTTTTGAACAAAGTTATGTGCTGATAATTCCTAATTTTTTAATTACAATTAGATCTTGGAAGCTATAAGTAATATCAACTTTATACTGTGTGGGACACTAATTTAAATATCCCGCTCCTAATGCCCCTTCAACCGCACAGGTGCATTCCGAGCATAAGTTCCGCATTTGGTCGATGTGCAGCGCTGGGTGCTACTTTTTCTCGCAACTCAGATTACTCGCCATTGATACAAGAATACTTCAACTTGCAAGCGTGGAATTCAGTAGTCAGACGGCTTGCCAGTTGCCGTAGCTTTTTCCTGTCGGAAATGTTAATTATCGTTTTCGGACTTAACCAAACAAATGTTTTTTACAGGCACATGCTTTTTATTGATTGTTAAACAAAATTTAATTATAATTCACTACTATCTCAAAATCCCAATTTGAAAAAAATGAAATTCAAAAAGTACTAGACTGGATTATATTAATAAACCCTATTTTCATTGGGAATACTAAATCATCCGCAACAAATTTGTACTATTAATGTAATTTTTTCAAAACCAAAAAATTGTGACGGACATGAACCTATGTTATAACCTAGGTCTAAGTATAGGTTTAAACCTAGAGCAGAGCGGGTTTTTTCTCCAGGCGACTTGGACCAAGTCCTAAGAAAAGACCAGGTTCTTTCGGGAAGTGTGCTATGTGGGTGTTGTTTATCCAAAAATTAATTTTTTTATTTTCAATGTAGTTTTTTACGAATAAAAAAAAATACGCATCCTATTGGAAAAAAATTTATAATAAATTTGTAGATCTTTTCAAAGTGCACAATTTTTGTGAATTCTCATTTTTCCGTGTCGGCTATAGTTTGATCGCAAAACGGAATTTTCGATTTTTTTTGTGGTTAAAACCAGAACCGTTTGTCAGAAAAGGCTAGTTAACGAACTCGATTGTTTTTTGGTCCCTTAAAACGTGTGCCAAAGCACAGCCTAATCTGATCAGTTTTCCAAAAGTTACGTGAAACTAATGCCTTCCCATTATGATGAGAATTAAAAAAATTAAAAATATAACCGCTGTCATTCATTAAGTGTGTCATTAGTTCAAAACATCATGTATACAATCTCAATCTGTCTCTAATGTAAGTTATCTTCCAATGTAAACTCACCTCGTCATAGAATTTTATGCTAGCGTAAACAAGTTTTTTTTTCATAAAAGACGCATTATCATGCCCTTCACCATCAGTTTCATTCCGTCATGACCCAGTTTGTTTTAAAAATGGGAGGAATATTCAATGTCAGTTTCTTCATACTTTGTGCGGCTTTGTCGCAGGAAATAGTGGTTGCATCTGATCATAATTCAGGTAAGCGAAATAACAATATTTGTGTTTTTTAACAATTAAATCAATTTTCACTCGCGCTATTTAAAATTGTAACCATCCATGCGTCAAGAAACTCAGAATAGTACCTCCCAAATGCCACATCTTCAGACAAGGTAACATATGTCCAACCACTTCTAACCCGAATTGAAACAAATAGTCTTAAAGGGATATGATTTGGGACCCCGTGATAAATAATAAGCCAAACAACAAAAAAGATTTTCTAAATTTTTGGTGTTTGAGAGGTTCTGACATAGCACGTGTCAAGTATCTACTACGATGCGTATAGGACTCCATATGGATTCCCGTGTACGTTCCCACAAATGTTCCTATATGGGATCCCGTATAGATTCCTATGCTATTTCGTGTCCCAATTTGGCCATTCAACTTTATATAGGAATACATGTGGATTCCCATATAGGTCAACATATGGACAAATGCCACGCCGTCAGAAAAGGTAAAATATGGTTAACCACTTCTAATCCGAATCAAACCAAATGGTCTGAGAGGGATATGATTTAGGACCGCGGGATAAATGTTAGCCAAACAAAAAGAAGATTTCCTAAATTTTTGGTGTTTGAGCGGTTCTGACATGACACGTGTCACGTATCTACTGCGATGCGTATAGGATTCCATATGGATTGCCGTGTACGTTCCCACACATGTTCCTATATGGGATCCCATATAGATTCCTATGATATTCCGTGTGTCAATTTGGCCATTCAACTTTAGATAAGAATACATATGGATTCCCATATAGATCAACATATGGCATATGGCCAAGCACTTCTAATCCAAATTTTACCGAATGGTCTTACAGGGATATGATTTAGGACCCCGTGATAAATGCAAGCCAAACAAGAAAAAAAATAGATTTTCTAAATTTTTGGTTTTTGGGAGGATCTTTCATGGAAATCCAGATAGATTTCTATATAAAATCGTACTGAGGAATTGTGTCATGAAATGCAATAGGGACCTATGCGGGAAAACAACTGCACCTTCCTATAACAGCTACTGCTGCGTAGTAGTTTTCCTGTTTCTTCAAAATTATCTAGTATAAAAGTAATAGTTTTGAAACTCATTTATTGAGAAAAATTACGATCCTATTTACGATTGCATGTAAGAGTATGAAAAAGTTTGCATGACTCAAGCATGGCTCAAGCATGGCAAAAGACTTGGAAATATGTGGCTAAAGCATGGGTCACGGCTGAATGGTACATGGCTAAAGCGTTGTTTTGTCCGTCTCCCTGTTAGAGAACATAGCCCCCGTTGAAGCAAAATCTTAACTTTGCCAATAGCCGACAAATCTCTAAATGGTAAGTCCACTACCTGGATGCACCGGAACGGGCACCAGGTCGTTCAAGGCGTCATCTACGAGAACTTTCAAAACATTTAAATTGTGCTAACAGCCAAAATAACTGCCAATGGTGAGTCGACGATCCGGGTGCACTAGGTCGCGCTCCAGGTACTTCAACACGTATTCTACGAGAACTTTTTCAAAATTTAAATAGTTCCAGTTGACAAAATAACTACCAATGGTGAGTCGACGATCGACGTGCACCGGATCGCGCACCAGGTAGTTTAGCACGTATTCTACGAGAACTTTTTCAAAATTTAAATTGTTCCG
>CAKNYM010049996.1:253140-275431 GCA_932195095.1 Andricus curvator | reverse complement strand
CCAATGGTGAGTCGACGAGCCAAGTGCACCGGATCGCGCACCAGGTAGTTTAGCACGTATTCTACGAGAACTTTTTCAAAATTTAAATAGTTCCAGGTGACAAAATAACTACCTATGATGAGTCGACGAGCCAAGTGCACCGGATCACGCACCAGGTACTTTAGCACGTATTTTACGAGAACTTTAACAAAATTTAAATTATGCCAACAGCCAAAATAACTGCCAATGGTGAGTCGACGATCGACGTGCACTAGGTCGCGCTCCAGGTACTTCAGCACGTATTCTACGAGAACTTTTTCAAAATTTATATTGTTCCACTTGCCAAAGTAACTACCAATGGTGAGTCGACGATCCAAGTGCACCGGATCGCGCACCAGGTGCTTTAGCACGTATTCTACGAGAACTTTAAAAAAATGTAAATTATGCTTATAGCCAAAATAACTGCCAATGGTCAGTCGACGATCCAAGTGCACCGAATCGCGCACCAGGTACTTTAGCACGTATTCTACGAGAACTTTTTGAAAATTTGAATTATGCCAACAGCGAAAATAACTACCAATGGTGAGTCGACGATACAAGTGCACCGGATCGCGCACCAGGTAGTTTAGCACGTATTGTACCAGAACTTTTTAAAAATGTAAATTATGCTAACAGCCAAAATAACTGCCAATGGTGAGTCGACGATCTGGGTGCACTAGGTCGTGCTCCAGGTACTTCAGCACGTATTCTACGAGAACTGTTTCAAAACTTAAATTGTTCTAATAGCCAAAGTAACAGCCAATGGTCAGTCGACGATCCAAGTGCACCGGATTGCGCACCAGGTTGTTTTGCACGTATTCTACGAGATTTTTTGTTAAAATCTATTTATGCCAACAGCCAAAATAACTGCCTGGTGTGCGATCCGGTGCACCGGAATCGTCGAATGACCATTGGTAGTTATTTTGGCTATTGGAACAATTCAAATTTCAAAAATTTTCTCGTAGAATACGTGCTAAACTAACTGGTGCGTGATACGGTGCACTTTGATCGTCGAATCACCATTAGTAGTTATTTTGGCTGTTGGAACAATATAAATTTTAAAAAAGTTCTCGTGGAATACGTGCGGAACTACCTGGTGCGCGATCCGGTGCACTCGGATCGTCAACTCATCATTGGTAGTTATTTTGGCTGTTGGAACAATATTAATTTTAAAAAAGTTCTTGTAGAATACGTGCTTAACTACCTGGTGCGCGATGCGGTGCACTTGGATCGTAGACTCACCATTGGTAGTTATTTTGGCTGTTGGAACAACATTAATTTTTAAAAAATTCTTGTAGAATACGTGCTAAACTACCTGATGCGCGATCCTATCTTGCGTTGTTATTTTTGATGGATGAAACAAAATATCCTATAAGTGTTCTTTTAGATTGTTTACCTATCTCGCGTTTTTTAGCGATATATAGTCTTTCCTATTTTTGCATATCAATATCGATGAAAAAATGGAAAACGAGGAGTTTTGTCGAAAAATTGTTAAAAGAAATGTTGGAGGAATTTCTGAACGCTGAAATTTGTCCAAAAACATTTCCTCATATTTCGGGTCGTTTAGCTCAAAAATTGAATTTCCAATTTTTAAATGGTATTTTCGATGCATAATCCCAAAATAACAAGTTCTGTCAAAAACAGTTTACATTAATTTTCAGAACTTTTCAAAAGTTGCAATTCCTTGCTGAATTGATTTTCCGTATCTTATTCCGTTTGGTTCGAAATTTAGATTCTCGATTTTCTGAATAGTAGGTACTCTCAATAAATAAAACCAAAATGACAAGTTTTATTAAAAAACGGTTACAAGACATTTTGTAAAACTTTTCAGAAGTTATTATTGCTTTCGGAGATTTTTTCCGTATCTCACGTCGCTTGGCTCAAGAATTTTCTATTTCTTTCATAGTATTTCCGATAAATAGAACTAAAACGACAAGTAATATCAGAAAATGTTCTGAATTAATTTTGTCGGACTCTTTAAATGCTGCAATTCTTCTTCTTAACTCTTTAACTTATATGTCATCGTTTGGCATAAAATGGAATATTCGATTATTGGATAGCATTTTCGTTGGATAAAACAATAACCGCTGGTCAAGGAATGCTGGTTAACGAATTTGTTCTTACTTTAAGGGCCTAAATAAGTGTGCCAATTTTGATGAGAAAAGCAGAGCTGGGCAGTATTTCAAAAAAATTGTATTTGAGGTATCTGAAATACAAACTACATTCAGACAAAATACATTTGAAATACATCACGGGGAAAATACAATTAGCTGATGTAGTTCAAATACAGCTACAAAATACATGTGAGTATTTTGAAATATTATTTGAAATACATGTAAGAATTGTATTTTGTAGTTGAGGTATTTTGTGTATTTTCTTGAAAATACTTTCTAATATCAGCATATAGAGGAGAGAGTAGGGTGAAAGAGAGAGGACAGAATGATGATGGTGACGCGACGAGGGGTGGTAAGTGGTGGCTAGGAGAGGGGATGGGAGAGGGAAGAGCGGAAATCAATTTGAGGGAAGGGGGGGGGGGTCGAATCCTACAATACGGTACATAGAGCTGCGCAGTACCCTTGTATGGTACATTAAGCTGTACAGTAGAGTCATGTAGTGTGAATGGATGCGCAGTAGAGGTTTACAATGCGTAGAGATGCACAGTAAAGACTTACAGCATGTAGGGGTGCGCGGTAGATATGAACTATACACAAGGCTGCACATTGGCGACATCCGGCATGTAGGGATGCGCAGTAAAGATACATGGCTCGTATAGCTGCGCAGTGCAGTTTTACAATACATAGTGCTGATCAGTACATTTATGTGGTAGATTGAGATGCATAGTACATTCATGTATCATGCAGAGCTGCGCAGTAGAGTCCTGTAATATTTAGGGCTGCACAATAGAGTCATGTAAGATGCAGGGCTGAACAATAGAGTCCTGTAATGCGCAGGGATGCTCAGTAGAGTCATATAATATGCAGATATGTGCAGTAGAACCATGTAATGTGCATGCATGTACAGTAGTATCATGTAATGCGCATAGCTGCACAGTAGATTCATGGATTGCACATGACTGCGCAGTAGATCCCTATAAGATACAGGGCTGTGAAGTAGAGACATATAATGTTTAGGGGTGTACAGTAGAGTCGTGTAACATGTGAAGAGGCGCAGTAGAGTCATACAAGGTGCAGAGCTGCGCAGTAGAGTCATTTAATATACATGCCTGCGTAGTAGTGTCCTGTAATATGCAGGGTTGCACAATAGAGTCCTGTAATGCGCAGGACTGCACAATAGAGTCATATTATATGCAGAGATGTGCAATAGAGTCCTGTAATGTACAGGGATGCGCAGTAGAACCGCGTAATGCACATGACTGTACAGTAGTATTGTGTAGTGTACATAACTGTACAGAAGACCCATGTAATGTACAGGGCTGCGCAGTAGAGTGCTGCAACGTGTATGGTTACACAGTAGAGCTATATAAGATGCAGGGCTGCGCAGTAGAGTCATTTAATGTTTAAGGATGCACAGTAGAGTCATGTAACGTGAGCAGATGCGCAGTAGAGTCATTTAATATACACTCCTGCGCAGTAGTGTCATGTAATGTGCAGGGCTGCGCAATATAATCCTGTATTGTGCAGGACTGCACAATAGAGTCATTTAATATGTAGGACTGTGCATTAGATTCATATAAGGTGCAGTGCTACACAGTAGAGTCCTGCAATGTGCGTGGTTGCACAGTAGAGTCATGCACTATGCAGAAATGCACAGTAGATTCATGTAATGTACAGATATGCCCAGAAGAGTCATGTAATGGACGGAGCTGGGCAGCATTGCCCTGTAATGTACAAGCATGCGCAGTCGTGTGATGTGATATGCAGGGCTGCGCAGTAGAGTCCTGTGATGTACAGGAACACGCAGTAGAGTCATATAAGGCGCGCATATGGCGTGCATGTATGTGCAGTAGAGCTATGCGAGATACATGACTGCACAATAGAGTCCTGTAATATGCAAGATTACGCAGTAGAGGCATGTACATGATTGCGCAGTAGAGTCATGTAGCATGCCGGGCGGCGCAGTAAATCCCTGTAATGTTTAGGGCTGCGCAGTAGGATTATTTCATGTGCAGGGCTGCACAATAATATCATAAACACCTACTGCGCAGCTCTATGTTTTATAAATACCTTCTGAGTAACCCTGCATATCGTAGGTATCTATTGGCTAGCCTTACCCACCTATGTCTCCACCGCGCAGCTCTGCGCAATACAGACCTCTACCGCGTATCCTCATTGATTACGAAAGTATACTGCACATCTATTTGTCTGATAAATAACTACTGCGCAGCTCTATGTCCTGTAAATGCATATTACACATCCATACATATCTTATATATTTACTGTGTATCCTAATTTATCACAAAAGTGTACTGGGCAGTTCTAAGGCATATAAATACATACTGCGCATCTCTATATCTCATAAATACCTATTACGTAGCTCTATGTCTCATAAATACCTACTACGCAGCTCCATGCCACATAAATACCTACTGCGCATCTCTATGTCTCACAAATAACTACTGCGCAGTCCCATGTCTCATGAATGCCTACCGCGCAGATCCGTGCCTCATGAATACCTACTGAGCATCCCTACGTGCCGTAGGTATCTACTGCGCATTCTTAATTAACATATGTCTCTATTGCGCAGTTCTATGTGCCATAAATAATAACTGCGCAGCTCCATGTCCTATAAATGCCTACTTCACATACCTAAATATCTTAGATATTTGTCGCGCAGCCTAATTTATCGCAAAAAATATACTGCGCAGCTCTATGTCACATAAATACCTACTGCGCAGCGATATATCTCATAAATACATTCTGCGCAGCTCTATATCACATAAATACATACTGCGTATCTCTGTCACATACAGGCCTACTGTGCAGCTCTATGCCTCATAAATATATACTGCGAAGCTCTATGTCTAATAAATACCTAATGCTCAGCTGCATGTCTCATAAATGCTTACTGTACATCCCTATGGGTTGTAGGTATCTACTGCGCAGCCTCAATTACCATATGTCTCTATTGCGCAGCCCTGAACACTGCAGGGCTCCACTACGCAGCATGATACACCACAACAGTGTACGGCGCAGCTTGGTGTTTCACAGATCTCTACTGCGCACCCCTGCATATTTTAGCTCGCAACTACGCAAACTTACGTATAATATATGTATACTGCGCATCTCTAAGCACTCCAGAATTCCACTGCGCATCCTTAAATATCGCAAATCTCTACTGTGTAGCCCTTCGCACTGGAGGACTCTACTGCACATCCCAATTTACCACAAAAGTGTACTTCGCAGTTTTAATGCTTAATAAACACCTACTGTACAGCTCTGCACGCATATACTGCGCATCTCCACGTTCCATAACACCAACTGCGCATCCCTACATATCGTATGTATCTACTGCACAACCTTATGTACCATATGTGTCTACTGCGCAACCCTGAACACTGCAGGACAATACTGTGCAGTTTAATGCACCACAATCGTGTACTGCGCAGCTTTATGCTTCACAAATCTGTACTGTGCATCTCTACGTACTTCATGACGCTACTGCCCCCCCCCCCCTTAGAATGATGCCACCACTCTTTGTCCCTCTTTTGTACTCCCACTCTTTGACCATGAAATTCCTAGACTTATTATACACTCTAGGGATTCGTAATATAATTTTTATATGCTGATATTAGAAAGTATTTTCAAGAAAATATACAAAATACCTCAACTACAAAATACAATTCTTACATGTATTTCAAATAATATTTCAAAATACTCTGCGAGAGTGGTTTACGGCCACCGTCAATGGCGGGTTAATTGACGTGTATTGCATACACATGTATATACGTATCCGTATACGTATATACATGGGTACACCTGTATGGTTTATAGCAACTGGGCGCCAGCCAGGCCCCTATAGCGAAGATAAGAAATTGTGACCCGGCAAAAATTCTCAAAGACAAAATACAACATTTTAAATATAAGAGAAAAATAGAAAACCTGAAAGCTAAAAAAAAGGAAACTAACGGAGCAAGGACTCTTGGGGGTGGTTCTTGTATATCTCAACGGCCAAATCTTCACAAAATCTTAGTTATCTCGGTATTTATTCAACAAAGTAAGGGAGGAAAAGAGATTTTACATTTGAAGAATTACTCTTTAATCTCTAACGCGTGCACTAACTCAAACTCTAGGAACGGAAGTCGCGCATTTAAGATGGCCACGCGGCCATAGGCCAAAAATCCCGTACACGAGGTCATCGAGCAAATCGGAGCGAACACAAGAATCAATTCAACGGGAAAAACCGAGGGAAATAAAAATCACAAAAGACAATTAACGCTTAAAATAAGACGAGAGAGCACTTAGGCAGGGCCAAGCGAGGCAATGGACTGGACCGAAGTAAGCTCACAAGTCTGGCTACAATCTCCCCATTGCGTCGCTTGCCGAGAATAAAAAAAAGTTTACCTTCGACATCCTTACTTTCTCGGTAGATCCACTTTCAAAATCCAATTCCAAAAAATAAGCAGAATTCAATATATATTCCAAATCCAATTTATACTAAACTGTTACTAACTAAAACTAAGAACTATTTCCGGTAATCGATTACAAATAACGTACAAATTTGTTACAAACAAATTCTTACTCTAAACCTAGATCCCAAGATTCATGAATCTTAACAAAAAAAAAGGTTTCATGAGTCTTGGAAAGTTTCCAACTTCGGTTTGGCGGGAAAATTTAAAAGTATAAATGTGAACGGAACATCGCGTGAGGTGACATAACTAAGTATACGTGAACCTAGGCTTGTGAATTTATAATAACTATGATGCGGCGCGCCAATAACCTAACCTCGACCAGACGCGAGCGCGCATGCGCATCTGCTTTAATGAGACCTTTCGCGCATTTCGAACTTTTTGTCTCATGAAATCTTTCATAGGTAATCGAGTAATTTAGCACTAGATGAAAGGTTTCATGGAGACATAACCTTAGCTAAATTCTAAGTTAACAATATTCATGAGTTACTGAATTTACAATTTTCAATGCACATTGCTCGGTAGTCGTTCCCTGCATGGTCGGATCTTGAAGTTGAAGCCCATTTGATTTTCCACCTAATGAACGTTGAGACTGTTCTTGTCAAGTTCCCGTCAGTAGTCGTAATTTCCCTCAATATGGCGTCACCCAAGTAACTATTCCAGCGTACCAGAACCCCGGTAATCCTCTGACGTGGCGACTCAGCCCTCGTTGTCATGAAGTCGTTAACTGGTATCGTGACGTCTGCCTCGGGAATGTGGCGTAGTGAGGATAGTGAAAGATGGCGACCAGAAGTGAGACCAACTACTGAATATTCGAGGCCCGACATCTTGTACTGCGATCGAGAAGATGGTGGCGTAGAATGGCAAGACCATGATTGGCTGCGGGTCCTTCACTCAGGATGCGTTAAATAACTCCTAAGAAACCTCTGCTTTCTCTACCCACCCCTGACTTCCGTGGTATTATTGTTGACGGTGAGTTCTTCGCGACGTCACGTCTCGATGATATGGCGCTGAAAGATCATTGGGGTTGACGGCCATGAACGGTGCTCATTATACGGGGTTTTCGTGGCCCGCCATTTTTTATTGAAGCTGGTTACCATGGGGACGTGGGACGCTTGGAATACGGTTAGTGATAGGTATTTTATCTAGGGTGCGTTAGTAAGTACTGGTGAACCTCTGATGCGACGATCTCTCTCTGACTACCATGTTGTTGTTGACGTTGATCTCGGATTTGACAGGTGGAGGTTAATTAACATGGAATCATACAATTATAGGGAGGTGAATAATTATGAATTAAAATTTTTGATTAACGCTCTTGGCCGAGGTGACTTCCGCTCTTGGTCGAAGGGTTTATTTTAAAAATTTATTTTTAAACCCCTGAATCGGGAGTTCAAAATTTAAGTGATAGGTAAGTCAAAATTTACCCTGTCACAACTCACATGTATTTTGTAGCTGTATTTGAACTACATCAGCTGAGTTGTATTTTCCCTGTGATGTATTTCAACTACATGGTGCTGAAATACATATATTTCGGCAATGTAGTTGAGGTATTTTTTGCCCAGCTCTGGAGAAAAGCACTTGAAGAAAAAACAATTTGCATGCAGGATTTAAAGTTTGATGGTGAAAAAAGTCACTGAGGCATGATGATTAGTTGTTGTGCACCAAATACATAATATTTATTAAAAAACAAATTCAAAGTTTTGCCTTCTAGAAAAGGCTACATAAGTTTAACAATTAATTTAGAAGAAGCAGGGTAACAGGTACCGACTCGAACTTCGTAACGTTCGACACTGACCCTGAAAACCTCAATTCGTTTGGTGAGGAGAGAAGATAACAGGGTAGATAAGGCAAGGTTTATACCTATGCGAACGCAAGAAAGCGAAAATAACACTCACGCAGCACACACGGGTGTTTTCCCGTCGTTTTCGTTGCAGTCTGTAAACATTTCCAAAATCCAGAAAAAAAGACGAAAACAATGCGCGAGAAGAAAAGTCTTGTCTTTTTCAAGCCCTACAAGATTATCATAACAATTATATACATATTATACGAATTTCATTAATTCTCTTGAAATCATTAGCAAAACAGGGTAAATTATTTAACTTCCCTTGGAATATTTTGAATTCTGTGGCATTCAAACGATTTCTTAGAATTCACTTGTACTCCTTTAAATTATTCTAAAGTTTTTAAAATAATTTTCTAGAAATCTTTACAATACATCATGAATTATTTTCAATTTATAAATGTTATTTGTATATCTTTCGAATTCTGCGAATCTTTCTAAATTTCTCTGAAACAAAATGGCTGCAATAGAATAAAATCGACATGAATTATCCGGAACACAATTGAAGCTCGATTTTATTCGTTCATTTTTTCGAGAGTTATTGTATTTATGGACGGACAGGCAAACAGACAGATAGATAGGCGCCATGCCATCGCCAAACCTTGATTTTCGGCTCCAGGGGGATTGCCATATGCTATAATTTTTTGTTCTTCCGAACTGGGAAAGTTCCCTGAAATCCATGGGCTTCCAAATATTGCAAAAAATTAAAAAGAATTCTGAAGAATTTGAATTTGAAACGGAATTAAGAGAATTCATGGAATTCAGAGAATTCAGAGAACTGATGGAATTAGGAGAATTCAGAGAATTCCGAGAAATCGGTGAATTCCATGAATTCCAAGTATACATGTAATTTTGAGAATACCAGGTATTCAGAGAACTCATGAAATCTGAGAATTAAAAGATTTCCGGAAATTCTTACGATTCAGATGAGTCAGGGAATTCTGAAAATACGCATACTTCCCAACTTGTTCTATCCTCAGGTCGTGTTGTGCAATGTTGCATACTGTTTTCTCACCCTTTATTTCCATGCACATAGGAATAGGAGGCGACTAGCCGCATGCTTTCTAACTTGGGCGCAGGGTTTGCTTGTAATTGACGGAGAGGGGTCGACCATGTAGGTCAGCAAAAACAAGTGAGACAAAACAAGCGAGAGAATGAAAATAATCTACTCTTTCTCTCGCCATATCAATTTAGCACACTAAGGTGGCAGACGGCCTCGCTCGTACTTTCCAACCCGCAGCGACATGCCTGCTTCCCTCCTATTCCTACATCCATGTTTCCTTCGAACACCATAATTTTTGTTTTATTTACGTTGATTCTAAGGTTCATGTTCTCCATACTAGTACTGAGTCTGCTCAGCATTTTTGATAAGTCTTCGATTAAAGACATATTTAAGTAGAAATCTATTTCGATAATGATTATATTTACAAGTTACTAGGAGCGTTTTCATTAAATTCAAGGCTCTTTTTTGCTCGAGAAATAAAAAAAACTATTTACACCAAATTTTTGTTTCAAGTCACGGCGTCGTAAAATACGTCTCAAACCACGACAAAACATCATCGTATTCTACGTTGAAAACAACTTCGTATATTACGTCGTTTACTAGCCTAATTCCCGGCGTAATTTACGACCTCGTTTCTGACGTAGTATCCTATGCAGTTTACGACGTTGGAACTTTCAACAGGCTTCCCTTCAAATTATACTAAAAAATTACATAACTTGTATTATTCTTGCAGAATCATCATCAGTTCCTCATAATCGACAAAATCGAATGGTGGCTCCACGCAGAAATATACATGTGCATGGTTTGCCACCCTTGCTTGCATACAATCTACGTCAAATGCATTGGAATATACCCTACAGAGTCAGGATAACTGAGGATGATATGTTTGTTGGCGATGGCTTTGCAATACATCCGTATCTCGTCTTAACGCTCCGTGAATACATAGTTGACTGGCATAACCTTGGTGTTTCAATGTTTCTGCCATATGGAAGAATTTACAAACCTCAACGAGTAGCGGCTGTTCGCCTAGACCCAGATGAACAAGTTGTCGTGATTCTACTTGAAGATCCCCTCGTGATGACTGACCGTGTAGCTCGTGCCTTCGCAGATTATCCAATTACAGCATTTAATTGGGCTCATCATGTAGTGGGAGAGTGGATTCTTACGCAGCTAGCGCCTATGCGACCGCTGCTTCAACAAAATCTACATGTATTACATTTTGATCATCCAACCGCAGTCGAAATAACAAGCAGTGGTGTGCCTACTGGCCCTGGGTTTGCAATACATCCTTATATCGTCATGGCGCGCCCTCGCTTCTTGAGGCATAATCGTGGTATTGGATTGGGTGTGGAAACTACAGGAGTGCGAAGCCCTCACCGTATACAAATTCATTTCTCGGACGATCCTACAGATGTATCCGTAATTCTATTGCTGGATCCTATCATGTTAATAGGCGATGCATCTGTGGCTTTTTCTGAAGCGCATTATTCACCTGAAGCTATTGCTTGGATTCGTGCTGCGGCGGAAAATTGGATACATAATATGCTTATTAATCAAAGGAATTATTACGTTGAGAATTCAGCTTGAATTCGTTTGATATGTCATTTGTCGAAGGTAATGCATTAACGTTACCCGTGAGGTTAAAGGAATTTATTTGAATCCAGGAATAGTAAAACTTGATTTTTGAAATTTCCTGATTTTCGCCCGACCAGTTCTTTATTCTCAACGAAAAATATTATAGTTGATATTGAAAATAGATAATAAACGAAGAATTTCCAAAAAAAAGTGGAATTTTCAACCAGAGAGCTGAAATTTCTGACGCATAATTAAAATTTGAACATATATCCTATTGGCCAAAAATTATCTGAAATTTTTTGTAGATACACTTCTTCACAGAAAAAAACACAACTGAATTTTTGTTCCGGGTAATGTTCGAGTATATAAAGTTAAATTTTTTTTCATCAAACAAAACACGATTCAATGGAGTTGGCATGGTAACCATTGCCAGCGTGGTGGGTCAATTTTGACATGAAAAGGTAATTTTTGTTGCAGATAATGATTACACTGAAATCGCTGTAAAGATTCCTTTTTTTTGGTAGTAAATTATTGTACACGGGGAAAATTTATTTACTCGAATTTACCCAATTCGTACGGTACATGGCGGACATTATTGCATTTAGATAAAGTGTACAGTTATTTAAGGATTTAATACGAAACAGAGCTATAAAAATTACAAAAAAATTGTGTAAAATTTCAATTCTAAAAGTGAGAATTTCGATATGCAGTAGTTGATATAATTAAGGATTGTATTATGTTCACACGTTAATAATATTGATAATGTGAAATTTACTAGCTTTCAACTCAATACAAAGTTTAAAGAAGATTCTTTTCCAATGCGGAAAAAAAATTCAATACTAATATCTCTTCCGTTTCACGGTACAAACTGCCTCTTTCACAACTCTATTTGTACTAGAAGAATCTAGATATTCGCACTGAAAATTTCGGCACTTCTAGCCACAGCCTTTTTTTATAATTAGAATGGTAAATTTGGAAAGTTTTTTATACATAAAACCTGTTAAGTTGAATTATTTAAATTCAAAATCGTTTCAAATCAATAATCGGTCTATTTCTATTTATACATTAAAATTCAACACTTTCACATGCATATTACAATTTTTTGAAATAAAATGATTAAAATTGTAATGTTCAATGTAGGGAGTCACGGTTTTCCATTTAAAAAAATTTAGTTGGAAATTGTTTATTTTTGAATATGCGATTTATAACTGCTAATTTTTAATGAACATACAACTATTGCTGAATATTGAAAATAGTTCTTTTTTATTAAGAAATTTCGAATTGAATGTGTTATAAATAGAATATTTTGGATAAAAAAAATTCGAGTAGGATTTGCGAATAGAAAGCATATAATTAGGAATCTAGTAATGAGCGATTATTAAAAAATGTTAAATAGTTTATGAAGTTGTGATCAGACTTTTGAATTTGTTTAATTACTCTGGCTTTCGAATTGGAAAAGTTCAATTTTCAACGAAGAAATAGGAAGAAATTCTTATGAAAATGGGATCCAAAAATTTGTTGCACAGCCCAGACGTACTTGTACTTTAAGTCTTTAGCCGAGATATTATTTCTCGATATTCCACGTGTTAAGTTAGTTGTGAGTTTTAGTTGTTAGGGATAGAATGCGTTAAGCGTAGGTTAGGTGGTTCGAAATTGGCCGCAGCGTTTTCGATTTTTAATAGCGTTCATATCATTAAAAAAGTGCAATTATACTGTATGTAATGCATTCTAATTTAATGTCATCACTTAAGCTAAATTGTGTATATGTACCTACGACATCATTAAAAATGAAACCGAAAATAATAATAAAAATTTATTTCAAAGTTCATAATTAATGAGTAATTAACAATTATAGATCACCCAATCAGAAGCACGCGTTAGATGGACGACAGTTCATGTATCACTGTCGAGTGCGTGCGCAAAAAAGCTGAATTCTCTCAAATATTTTGAATTCTCTGAACCCTTCAAACTGTTATGAATTTTCTGAATTCTCATGAGAAGAGTGATTTCCCTCAATATTTCACAATTCTCTTGAAATCATTAGAATACATGTTGATTTAGTTTGAACTTCTGCATCTTATTTGAATTTTATGAATTCTCTTGAAATCTTTACAAAACAGAATGAATTATTTAACTTTCCTTGGAATATTTTGAATTCTGTAGAATCCAAACGATTTCTTAGAATTCACTAGTACTCCTTTGAATTATTTTAAAGTTTTTTCTAATTTTCTTGATATCTTTACAATACATCATGAATTATTTTCAATTTATAAATGTTATTTGTATTCTCTGAATTCTCTCAAATATCATGGGTTCTCTGAAGTATTTGAATCTTTCGAAAACCTCTGAATTATCTGTATTTTCTTGTAATAATTTAAATAGACTTCAGATTAGTTTGAACTTCTTTATATCTTTCGAATTCTCTGAATCTTTCTAAATTTTCTAAAACAATTGAATTATGTATAATTCTTTGATTTTTTTATTGATTTGTATCACAGTTCTAATTAGTCAGTTGATCGTACTTCAATGGTACACGCATGTACGAAAAATTTCCAATTATTATTTCCTGGGGTACAATTTTATCTATGGACACACCTCCAAAGAATAATTTTTGAACATCCTTCACGATAGGTTTTATTTTACTTTCAATAGGGTTCACTAATTAATTATCCAAATTAACTGCGTCGTCAAACGTATTCGACCAGGATTTTCGTGTCAGATGAAAATCTACCCAAAAGAAGTGTCTTGGAAATTTCTGATACATGCGTGCAAAATTACAGACCGATTCAGTCCTCATTAGTTGATTACTCATTATAATGAGTCACTTAGTCGTTTAACTTATGTTTCAAAAATCATTTGGATAATTTTTCCTTCATGGAATCAAACAGGCAAGGCTTTATTTTGACGCCTGATTAGAATTATTGTTGCTGATTACTGAAACTTCTCGATTCCAGACAATAAAGCATTACTTCCAGTGGCATGATTGAAATTCATAGTTTCAAAATATTTTCAGTAGTTTTTCAAACAGCGAGCATCAGCGATAAAGTCTCTGTTCGACCACAATCTCGGACATGGAACAATTTTGAAGCCATACTCTTACCTATTTTCAAAAATAAGCCAAGGGTCAGCAAAGTTATGAATTATTGAAACTGCTTCTCGCTTTCTAAAAATAATGCATCGTTTCTAGTCGCGTGATTTAAATTTAAGTTTCAAAACTTTTTTCAGTAGTTTTTCGATTAAAAAAGACAACAGACGAAGTCTCATTTTGATGACAAACTCTTACCTATTTTCAAAAATTCGCCAAATGTCACGTAAGTTAGAAATTATTGACTCTTCCCATGGTATTCAGAAAATAATAAACCATTACTTCCGGTGACATGATTGGAATTAATTTTCGGATGAACTATTCATCAAGGTGGAATTAGATTCGAGTATTTGAATTTGATTCGAATTTTCATAATGCTCCATTGACCGCGTTTTCTGGACATGTTTGTTACATAAATTGTTAATTTGTTGTATTTCTATGAGGAATTTGAGCTTTTCTTTGTATATTGATCCTGTAATATGACAAATTTTACTTCACAACTTTACACTTTCGAAAGAAAAATGGAAAAATCTGGAATTTACAGGGTATTTCAATCAGTCCTGGCTCGAATCATCCTGTAAACTTGACTTTGGTCCCAGGATTTTTGTACTACTACTAATTGTGAAAAGAGACTCAAAAACCTCTTTACATTCTCATCGTAATGAGAAGGTATTTGTTTTATGTGAAAAATGACTTTCGCGGATTGCATCAAATGTCGACCTTCTGAGGCCCCCTGAGTCAGAAAAAATAGTTTCTACGTCGGTGTCTGCCCGTCGTTGTCGTTGCAGTCTGTAAACATTTCCAAAATCCAGAAAAAAAGACAAAAAAAAATGCGAGAGAAGAAAAGCGTTGTCTTTTTCAAGCCCTACAAGATTATAATAAGAATTTTTTGAATTTGTTTGAAAAATCAAAAATTCAAATTTTGATTGCACAAAAAATAATAAAAAATATATAAATTCATTTTGCGGTTAAACTATACAAGATATGAAAAAAGATGAAGAAACAATACAAAATTAAATTTTTGGGCAAACGACACAAGCTATGAAAGAAATGAATAGACAAAAGTTACTCATACAAAAGAGAGCTGCAAATATGTCATTATTAATTTTTTGATAGTGTTACATCCCAAAATTTCACAATTTTAATGTAACACCTGAAACTACCTTACCCTACATGGTACAAATTATAACGCCACCAATTATACACGAGCGCATTACCGATCTTCTCTGAGTTCGAACCTAACTACGGTAAATGTGCGACGGTCGGTAATATAGAAACAACAAGATACTTAAAGTATTACCATGGAGGGATAAGAACTCAGAGAATGTCGATAAGTTAACCATGCTCGATTTCGTAGACTGTAATTGCAGACTTTACCGCTATAAGATAATCATGATTCATTTCTATTACCATACGAATGTATTTTATACTCCCAATAGTTTAAAGCAATAACAATGACAAAGTCAAATCCAAACATATAGAGCTCGAATACACTCGCCTGTGTGAATTAAATACTAACTTTAGCAATACAAATATATGCATCGTAATTGTTATAAGTGTGTAACCCACTCAGTGGAAGAACCTGTATATAGTCAGACAAGGCAGTAACCAAAAGCATCTGTCTGACTACATACATAGAAATAAGGATGAGAAGCATACAGAATAATTGCTCATGAGAGGTCGAGAGTTGAAACGCGCGAATCAATGAGACAATGCGAGCAGCGAGACTTTTAGCGAAGCGAATGCATTAGTCATCTGAGTCACTCACCGCGTGGTATCAATATCATCGGTCGCCCGATTCCAGTAATGAACGTGCCATTTCAGAAAGTTAAAGGAACGTGCTCACAATTCTAAATCCTATCTTTAGCATGGGGACGCGGAACTATATAAACCCCAGATTCATCCCTGTAAATCGTCTTAAGTTCCCAGCAGTTATATTGTTAACATCGATCTGCGAATGACGAATCACCTTGACAAAGTTACGGCTCATATCTGATTGTGACCGAAGAAACGCTCTGACTAAGTCGTGCACTTTCAAGTTCAATTTAAAAAAGTTAACGTGTTCGAGTCTTGTACTAAGTCCCTTCGGCTAAGACTTTCCGTCGTCGTAGAGTAACTTTCCGGATAAAGTCCGCAGTGTTAACGTTCATGAAAGGACTCACTATTGAGTTACTTCTGATAAAACTCCGTCGGTGTTTTACGTCATAAGCGGAGATCCAACCGTCAAAGCAGCTCTCACTCGCCCTTTCAAGCATAGAAAGGTACATGTAAGTTTATTTTATGTAAATCTTAACGCTGTCCTTGTCCTTTACAATAAATCAATTGTTGAAGCAACTATCTCTCACTTATTTGGACGCTATAAACTGACACAGTCCGCGTAGGGCTGATAAGTGACACACAAACCCACAAACAAATAATTGGTCCGGTTTTACCAGCCTAACATAATCAGCACACTGGTTTCTCTTCTTATTTTCCATACTACCCTCATCTTCTGCTAAAGACGTAACAATAGGACGCGTTGTTTTTGTTTGAATCGTAAAAAATAACATTAAAAATAAAAAAATTAAATTTTTTAAAAAACGACATAAGGTAGGAAAAAAATGAATAGACAAAAAATGTTCACCCAAAAAGGATCTACAAATTTGTTATTAATAATTTTCAGATAGGACGATTAGATTTTCTTTTCATAGTAAAAAATCAGATTAAAAATAAAAAATTGAATTCTTGCAAAAACGACACTAGAGACGAATGAAATGAAATAATAAAAGTTGTTAAACCAAAGAAGATCTACAAGTTTTCTTATGAACTCCTGTTATAAAAATATATTAAAAATAAGAAAAATGTATCTTTTTGGAAAAACGACACAAGCTACAATAACATTTTATTTAACAAAATTTTTCTCCTAAATTATATCTACAAATTTGCTTCAACCCATGTTATGCTAGGATGCGTATTTTTGGTTTGAATCGTAAAAAATAACATTAAAAGTAAACAAATTAATTTGATGAAAAAACGACAGAAGTTGCAATAACATGTTTGATAACAATTTTTAACAGTATGCGCACTTTCCCAATGATAAAAACAAGACAATGAAATTACGTATGTTTCGATACCAATGGATATTATGATTTGTAATAATATAAATTTATTGAAATGATCCATTCATCAGTGTGGCTGAGAATGAAAATTCGGGCAAAATGAGGAACAAATATTAAAGTAATCCTGAAAAGGTCAGTTACACTAGCGCCCCCCCCACTCTTAATTTTCGGGTTTTTTTATAGAGTACTGAATTGCGCTGCAAATGCGCTCATATGCGCCACCAATAAAAAATTTTGCACCACGAAACTCTAGGAATTATAGCAGGTGTTACGTGGGGGAAATTGATAACCGAGTTATCAGCGATCAAAAAAGGGGGGGGGGCTGGCGCGATTTTTCTAAAATAATAACATTTTTTCAAATAAATCATAGCTATCCGTCATAACTTCAAATGCGCTCAAATGCGCCAACGCTCAAAAATTTTGCGCTACCTAATTAACAAACATATGAATTCGGAAGGGGGGGGGGGGGGAAATGTGACGCAGGTGTTAAATCTTCGACAGTGATCTGAATTTTAAAATTACGGATATGGAGTCATTCGTCTTCAAATGCGCTCATATGCGCCACAGATTTTCTTTGCAAACTTTAAAAACTGTCCGCGATACGAAGGTTTTAACACTTTACAAAGTGATGACCAAGTGATGACCAACAAAATGAAAAGTTTTTAATCTGCAGTGATGAAGGGACTGTCGCATGGGGTTTCAAATGCGCATATATGCGCCATAAAAATTCTCTAAATATCTTGAAAATTGTCCAAGATATGGAGGTCATAACATTTGGCAAAGTGATGACCAACAAAATGAAAAAATTTTTAATCCGCAGTGATGAAGGGACTGCCGTATGGAGTTTCGAATGCACTCATATACGCCATGAAAATTTTCTGAATGTCTTGAAAATGGCCCAAGATATGGAGGTCATAACATTTTGCAAAGTGATGACCACCAGAATAAAAAGTTTTTAATCCGCAGTGATGAAGGGACTGTCGTATGGGGTTTCAAATGCGCTGATATGTGTCATGAAAATTTTCTGAATTTCTTGAAATTGTCATAAAATTTTGCAAAGTGATGACCAACAAAATAAAAAGTTTTTAATCCACAGTGATGAAGGGCATCGTGTTGTAAGTATCGTGTGGAGTTTCAAATCAGGTGTGTTCCGCTTTCTTGAGTTTTTTTGGGCACCGATGCCGATTTTTGGGCCCTTTTAGTTTTCTCAAATAACCGACTTTTGGGTGGAGCTTCTGCCAGCCAGCACCTCCACTATATGAAATTTAAAAAAAAAATTTTATCAACAGTGCCAGAATTTTGGTATTTTTTTAGGCTCACCAAAAATGCAAAAATTAATTTTCAAAAAACAGCCACCATCTCCTACAAAATATCCTCAGAATAACTTACGCACCCAGCCTAAATATATCAGTAATATACCACATCCCCTTTGAACTACTCTTATCACATTTGACGAAACAACTCTCAGCTGCGTACAACAAAAACAGCAAAAAAATTCAAATTAGAAAGAATCATCCCAGACAACTTTCCGAAACTCTAGTTTATATACCTGTTAATTAATTATTGACGGACTGGCGTGGGGTAGCGAAGGAATCACGTTTGGTCATGGTAAAGTCGACGAAAAAGGATACAAGACAATTCATCACCGTTATTACTGAAAACGTCAAAATACCTTTTATCGAGTTAATCCAAAATATGGGTCCCTGAGCCTATCCAACAAGGCGCTCCTTCTGTACCCAAAAAAGGTTTTTGGTTGTTTGAGAAAATTGGCACAGATGTAGCCTCCGGAAGCTACGACCACGATCGTTCACCGAACGAGCGATCCCGACGCGACCGGAAGCAATACGTCATCCGACTCGTCACTTTCCACAACACCAGAAGATGATCGAGTCGGGAAATCACTAATCAAGGAATCCAAAAATGAATAAAACACTGACTTTACTCGAAGGGCTCAAATACCTGAATTGCCTAGAAGAAACACACTTGATTAAAATCGTTGCAACAACCGACAATGTCTACACTTGCCTACTTGATAGCAACAGAAAAGCCCGGAAAAGCTCCCAAAACTCAACAAGGGAGCTTCACGCCACTACCTGAGTTCCCACTCTCACGAAAAGGAAAGCGCCTGAAACTCAGAGAACAGAGAGAGACCTTCAAGGAGAATGAGCATTGGGCGAAAACCATTTGATTACCAATGAGACCTTGAAGGTCACTCAGACAAGAATAATAACATCAAATAAATTATTAAAAATACCTATCTCCTCAGTAATATTACACAATCCCTAGGACCTATCCCTATTACATTTAACGAACTAAGTCTCAGCTGCCTTTATCTAAAACCGCTAAAAAAATTTCAAATTAAAAATAATAACCGCTGACAACATTTCGAAACTCTATTTAATATATCTGTCTCCACACTAATATTCCATGACCCCTAGGAACTAAGCCTATCACATTTAATGAAACATGTCTTAGCTGACTTAATCTAAAACCGCCAAAAAATTTCAAAACAAAAGTAATCACCACAAACAACTTCTGAAGACTCCAGTTAATATATCTATTCCCACAGTAATATATCGCAACATCTAGGAACTTCCCCTAGTACATTTAACGAATCAAGTCTCAGCTGCCTTCAACTAAAACTGCCCAAAAACTTTCGATTTGAAAATAAACACCCCAGACAAACCAAAACTCTAGTTAATATGTTTATCCAAACACTAATATTCCACGGCCCCTAGAAACTAACCCTATCACATTTAATGAAACACGTCTCAGATGCCTTGAACTAAAACCACCAAAAAATTTCAAAACCAAAATAATGACCACAGATAACTTTCCAAGACTCTATTTAATATACCTATCCCCAAAGTAATATTACACAACCACCAGAAACTACTCCTATCACCTTTAACGAAACATGTCTCAGCTGCCTTAATCTAAAACCGCCAAAAAAATTCATAATAAAAGTAATCACCACAGACAAATTTTCAAGACACCAGTTAATATAGCTATCTCCACACTAATATTCAACAACCCCTCGGATGACTGTATTAACTAGAGTCTTGATAATTTGTCGGAGGTAATTATTTTTCATTTCAATTTTAAAGGGATTTTCGTTGAAGGCAGCCAAGACTTGGTTCATTATATCTGATAAGGGTAGTTCCTGGCGGTTGTGCAATTTTTCTGTGGAGGCAGGTATATCAACTGGTGTCTTGGAAAGTTGTTAGAAAAATCGCGCTAGCTCCCCCTATTTTGATGGCTGATAACTCGGTTATCAATGTGGCGCAAAATTCTCTTTCGATGGCGCATATCAGCGCATTTGGAGATCTTCAAGGTCACGCAATTTGAACTTTGATTTTTCAAGTGAGGGGGGGGCTGGCGTGTCACCAGACCCCACCACGTAACACCTGCTATAACTCCTAGAGTTTCGTGGCGCAACATTTCTTATTGGTGGCACATATGAGCGCGTTTGCGGCGCAATTCAGTGGGCTATAAAAAACCCGAAAATTAAGAGTGGGGGGGGGGGGGCTGGTGTAACTGACCTAACATGAAAAATAAAATTTGTACATTATTTTGCAATATCTGTATAAGCAATCCAAGGCCAAGGCACATAAATAAATGTGATATACATTTGATATAATAGAGTTGAACATAATGTAGAAAGGTGCACATTTTGGACAAAATCGAGTGCGAAGCACGAGATACGAGATGAGAATAGGTTTGTTGAAGCTGAAGGAACTTTAAAAAAAGAGAATTCACAATCATCAAATTACAGTTGTCGATCCTTCGACCTTTAATTCTAAAAGGTCTTTGTACAAATATGGGAGATATACAAAAACCGAGAACGTAGTGGGAGGTAAATACAAAATTGAGCGCGAAGCGCGAAAACCAACAGTTGTGCGCTCAAACATGCGAGCCGCGCGCAGCGCGCGATGAGAAAGTGCCCGCGCGGTGGGCAGATTCTTTGTTTCAAAATTCAACTACTATGTTGCAAGTAGAACTACTTTGTTGAAAATTATTTTTTGTTGATGATTGATCATTTTGGTAAAAAACCTTCTTTTTGATTTTAAATTTAACTATTTTGTGAACATTTTTTTTTAATTATTACATTCTCATTCTAATGAGAAAGTATTAGTTTTATCTAAAATTTGATTTTGTCGGTTATCATCAAATCTCCACGTTTTGAGACCTCCTGAGTCATAAAAAACTATTTTTACATTCTCATTCTAATGAGAAGGTATTGGTTTTATGTAAAATTTGACATAGTCGGTTTTCATCAAATCTCCACGTTTTGAGACCCCCTGAGCTAGAAAAAACGATTTTTACCAAGGTGTCTGTCTGTCTGTAGTCTGTCTGTCTGTCTGTCTGTCAGTCTGTCAGTCTGTCAGTCTGTCTGTCTGTCTGTAGCCACGATAACTTTCGAAAAAATGATCAGATTTGATTGAGCTTTGGCACACTTTTTTATGGCCGAAAAATAGAGAACGAGTTCGTTAACCAGCTATTTTGGATGAAAATCCAAAAAGTGTGCACATTTTGAAAATTTTTGAGACCACTTTTTTGGATGATTTGAAAATTCTATGTACGGTTATTAGTAGTACGCAAAATGACGAACAAAATATTCTTATGACTTTTTGTGATAGAAAAAAAATTACTGGAGTTATAGCATTTTCAAAATTCCAAAAAACAAACGAAAATGAACATTTTAAGCCGAAAAACGCACGATATGAAAAAAAGTCAAGAGGAGAAAAACGTTGCTTTTTGAACACCCTATAATATTTTCATAACAACTTTTTGAATTTTTTGAAAAATAAAAAATTCAAATTTTGATCGCACAAAAAATTAATGAAAAATCAAAAAAGCCATTTTGCTGTCAAACTATGCAAGATACCAGAAAAGATCATCTCACCAAAATTGTGCACCTAAAAAAGATCTACAAATTTCTTATCATTCATTTTTTGATATGACGCGCAGTTTTTGTTTTATTCGTAAAAAACAGCATTGAAAATAGAAAAATCAAATTTTCAGACTAATATTACCAGCTACGAAAAAATGACTGAAACAAAATTTGTTCATCCAAGGAAGAGGT